>JAJKFI010000055.1:2575035-2601492 GCA_029204185.1 Lerista edwardsae
GAAGTTACTCCTTTTCATCTGGTGACTGATAAATAATGGAGAGAAAACTGCACACCTTTTTCTTAATTTTTTGCCCCAGTGTAATCCTCCTGCCCCGGGTGTTTAATGTCATCATCTTAACTAGCTCTTAACCTCCACAAATCAGGCATTTCCTGTGAGATCCTGTGGGGTCCTTTTTCATGAGCCTTTTTTAAAATGCTGGGTAAAGACCAGCATACGGCAGTGGCTCAGGGCAAAAACACCCCAAACAAAACCATTTTCTTTTCATTGGGGAGCTCAAGGCCAGTGCTAATCACCTTCTCATGTTTATCATAGGACATTCCTGTGGGTCAAGTACTGAAATGCGCACTGGGCATCGGTTTGCCATCTGTCCATCTGTGGATGGCAAAGAGCCTGCATCAAATGGAAAAATTCTCTTTCTGAATAGCAAAGGTTTCATGCCACCTTTTAAAAAAGACGGTGGCTGCAGTCCATTTTCTTTCCCAAGTGTCTAAAAGGGCACCTCCAAGTTAAGCAAAACATCTTAGGCTATCACAAAACTAGGGGGGGGGAATCTTCCCCCTCTCTGTCTCCAAATGCAACTAAAAAATCTCCTTCAGTCTCGCACTCATTCTATTGCTGAATGATTAGTCAAATCCCTTCCGTTAAATCCAGCTTGGGCAAATCCCTTCCACTGACCCAGGGTCAGTGGGTCAGCTTTGTGCAATTCCTAACTTTTGTAATAAATATATTTCCCTCCTTTTAGAAAAAAAGGGGGAGTTTGGGTGGTGCTTCTAACTCCTTACTAAGCGTGATGTTGCCTTGCCTGTTGATTGTAAGGATAAAGTAAGAACTTAATAGCACCACGGCTATTGTCTTTGAAGTTCAAGCAGGAATTAACGCAAACCAGATACGCCGGCTGGCGTGCTGGGCTAAAAATCAAATAAATATAACTACTAGCATTGTAGCAGAAATAGCCATAAATGTCAGGGGAGTACACCAAGCAGTTTTACAGAACAAGGCTGCTACTGAGGGCTGCTACTGATTATTCAATTACAAAAACTGGAGGGTCTGTGTTGTTTTAACCTTTCTGATCACTCAGATTCTGTTGTCAGCAAACTCAAGAAATTAACGCAGAACTTACAAAGAATCCGGATCCAGGCTGACCCCGTGGCAGACTGGTTCCACTCACTGGGATGGCCAGCCTGGTTGCTACACGTGTTTCAACCTGTACTGACGGTAGTAGCTATATGTATTTTAATGTGTTTGTTTGGTCCTTGCTGTTTTCAATGTATCCAAAATGTTGCCTTTAAAACTTCCGAGCAGCTGTTCAAAAGAAAAGGGGGAGATGTTGTGCAAAGATTGGTTTTTGCTAAGGACTATGGGATTGGGGGAACATGGGCCAGGTAAGAGACTGCTGCAATCCACTGACCCTTGCGCAACACGACAAACGCACGGAACCAGGAGATCGGAAACGGAGCAGCCTGCGCTGATACGGCCGGAAGATTGAGAAAGCGCTAAGACGGAAAGGAGATTGTAAAAAGTTAATGAAACCCTTAAACCCTTAAGCCTGTTAGCAAACCCCTAAGCTTGTTTTCCCTTGTTAATCTTGTTTGCCGATACTTCCTGAGCTAATCAATGCAGCCTTCTGATGGGTTAATTAATGAACGAATGCCTTGGGAAACTGAACCATAAATATGAGTCTGTATTCAACAATAAACCAGAACTTTATTATTGATCATATTGGTCTGTGTGAGTTCTCCCTCGCTTCGGCACGGCAGTGGTGCTCAAGCCTTTTTGGGCTGGGGCCCACTATTTAGAATGTCAATCCATCTGGGACCCACTGGAAGTAATGAAATGGCTGGAAATGTCATCATCATGATGCTAGAGCCTGCTGCTTCCTAAGAATGCAGCAATAAGTTGGGTTATTTCTCAACTATTGTCCAATAGCAAAGAAAGGAAAAAAGGGGGGAAAGCCTGTTAACAACCTTGACACAAGCAAAATGACCAAACCGTCTTCTCTCTTTCCAGTGTCCTATCTTCCCATATTTTCAATATGGCAGTCCTAAGTGCTTTGCAATCCACCTGAAATTGGCCCACAACCCACCTAGTGGGTCCCAACCCACAGTTTGGGAACCACTGCGCTAAAGAACAGCTGCAAACGACCGGCAATAGACATCTGTGCTTCCATCTTCCCTCACTAAAATGATGTTGTTAGCCTTGACAGCATGGTTTTTAAGTCTTCTCTTATTCCGGTCGCTCAGTACTATTTTCCCAGCCTTGCCATCAGGGGAGAATTGTATCACCTTGAACTGATCAAGCACGAAAATATTCTGTTCTTCATCTACACAGACGCTGAATGGCTTATTCAGTAATGAGGTTGAGGGTTTCAGCACATTGAGAACCTGTCCAGATTTCGTCATGATGACAATCTGTTTCTTGACAAAGTCCGAGACAATGAACCACTCCCAGCTATTCACAGCAATGAACAGGAACTTCCCTCCTTCATAGTTGCTTGGCTGAACTCTGCCAACACAAGAACCTGCAGGGCTGTACAAGGAGACGGAACAGAGAGTCCCTTCACTAACAGCCACATAAGAGTCCTGGTAGGAGGCAAGGGGATAGGAAGACTCTGATCCTCTCAACCGCAATTTACGAAGGAATTCACCATCAAGGGTCAGGAAAAAAAGATGCATGTCCGAGGAACAGGCCAAGAACTGTCCACACACAGAAATACTCCAGAAGACAGAGTCAACATCAGGCAAAAGAATCTCTTCTTGGAACTGACCAGTGGGGCTATACTGGTTTATCACATCATTTGCCTGATCCAAAAGGAGAGTCTGGCTAGTGTGAGATATAACAGCAATCCCAGTGATGTTGGGGCTTTCTATGGTGCAGGATGGAGCCTTTTCAAAGCTGTAAGCATACTCTGCGCTGTTCCAGCAGTTACTGGAGAAACTCTTAGGGGGAGAGCCGGACACACTGCTATCCAAGTCTTCTTTGGAGTCAGAAAGAGACTCACTGAGAGGCGCCAATAACTCAGTGCTTGGCTCCAAAGGTTGCACGTCTCTGTTGGGCTGCTCTCCGGGAAACACAAAATTGAAAAGCGAGGCTCCAAAAAGCTGCTGGGACTCCTCCCAAGCAATGGTCAGTTCTGGGGCCTGGCTTGGGTATTGCTGCAGCTTGTATGCCTGAAGCTCCCCAACCCTGTTTCGAATCATCCCTTCCAGGTGGAGGATCTCATAGTCCTTCCCTACGGAGAGGACACGCTGGGAAAATTCCTGAGTGCTCACCACTTTGTCTTTCTGGCTCTGCAGCTCCGCTTGTGTCCGAGAAAACCCCTCCAACTGTTCTGCTAGGAAGGCATCCAGCTTTGCCAGCGCAGTCTCCTTCTGGGCAAAGATGGACGTGGTGATATCTTCCACATACTTGCAGATTTTCTCCTTCATGTGCTTTCCTTCAGCCTCCAGTTTGTCCTTTGCGTCTTCCACAGCTTTCTCTTGCTCCGAGATGCAAACAACAGTGTCCTCCAGGGTCTTGACCAGCCGCTCCACCGAGGGGCGTTCCCGCTGCACCGCACTGGCCATGGAGACCACTTTGTGCTGGAAATGGTCCAGCATGCGACAGTCCCTGCAGATGGGCATGCTGCAGGTGTCACAGAAGAAACGGAGCGCCTCCTGCGGGTGATCCTGGCAGCACAATTCCTGCAAGAATCTCACCTCCGAGTCATAGCGCCCAGCAAGAAACTCTTCCACGGTCACCACTTTGTGGTCCATAGTGAGACGGGAGCAGCAATGGCCCTGGGAGCAGGCCGGGCACAAGAAATCCTTGCAGTCCAGGCAACGAGAAGTGGCGGCCACCATCTTCTGAGCATTTGCACAGATGGTGCACTCGTGGTCCTTGGTTTGTTTCATCTGAAACAGCTCCACGAGACCATTGATGAAAAAGTTGGTCTTCAGTCCAGCAGCACCATCTGGGGCCTCTATTTGCAGACGGCACTCCGGACACTGAAGGGCCCCATTTTGCACCAGTAGCTCTAGGCAGCTCAGGCAGTAGCTATGCAAGCATGGCAGGACTTTGGGCATTGAATACAAGTCATAGCAGATCTTGCAAGTCAAAAAATCTTCCCGGATCAAATCTTGCAGGGAGCTCTGTGCTGCCATGTTTGTGCCCAGGGGAGCTGCAAACAGAGGAAACGACAGTCAGCATGGCCTAGCTGGGTGTCAGATACTCAGCTCTCAAAAAAGGACAGTAAACCTGATTAGCTCCAAACCCACTAGCTCCGGAAGAGCCTTGCCAGACCCACCGGAAGGGAAGCAGGGAAACTCAGCAGGGGAAATTTGTCTGTTCCTGATTAGAAAAACAGGAACAGACAAATTACCAGTTTCAGTGTTGCAAAGCAACAAGAAGTGGAGTAAGAATGAAGGCAAAGAGCACAATCGTTTCCTAGACAAAGAGCACCACTGGTGGGTGGGTGGGGGGAGAAGCCGAGGAAGACTGTCACAGGCGATCTGACGCACGTGTAATTAGTGCATGTAAGAAACCACCAGGGGGACCATCAAGCGAGCCGATCTACGCGCGTTTCTCGCGTCTCCCTACGGAGAAGTGTTTTTGTATGGAAAACAGGCAACGTGTGAAGCGGCCCCGCCTAAGCAATCCACTCGAGCCATAATTCACGTGGTAAGACGGAGGTTTGTTCGCTCCGTTCTCACGTGAGATGTCCTTCCTGTCACCGCAACTCCCGCGCGGGGCATTCCCGTGCTAGGGACCACGGCGGGGCGCTGAGTCCTGGCGGCCGGGAAGAAGCCCGAGCGACGCCTTCCAAGCCGCGCAACTGGTGGGAGAGAGCGGCGGGCTCTCGAGGCAGCTGCCCGCTGCCGGCCCGCATCCTTTCCTTCCCCTGCGCCCACAGGACGTTTGGCGAGCGGCCCTGTGCTTTATCCCGCTTCCCCCGACCCGGAGAGGTGCGTTGGGGTTCCCCTCACCCCAGCAGCCTACGGAACACCAGCCCCGTCCTCCAGAGTCCAGACTTCGCTCTGCAACGCGTCTTGCGTCGCACAGCACCGTTTCCGGACGCCGCCCTGCGGCGCTGCTTAGCCGGGCGAAACCTTGGAGGAATAATACACGCGCGGGTGCCCCCCGCTGGCCTGCCGGGTTTTTATTTGGGATTCGCGAGGTCGAGGGTGAAAGGGCGTGGTGTCTCTGCATCGGGAGCGGGGAACACGCCGCCTGCTAAGGGCGGTTTTTGTTTGTTTGTTTTTGTTTTTTGACCTTTTGGTGCCATTTTGGGGTTTGAATCGGATCGCAAGTTTAAACTCCGGGCGAGTTTAAACGCGCACGATCGGAGTTCTCTGGGACGGCATGCTTCTACACAGCCTCTCTGCAACTCGGTAATGTAGGCGTCCTGTTCCAGTAGAAACCGACAGTGGAGCACACAGTCTATACTGTGTTTACTCAGAAGTAAATCGCACCGTGTTCAGTGGAGCTTACTCCCAAGAAAGTGTGTCTAAGATTGGACCCCTTGATATAGTTACTCAGAAAGGGGTGGTGTAAAAGCCGGAATAGACCATTAATAAATGAAACTGATGCAAAACAACAGGATGTGTTAGAGATACGTGAGAACAGTGTCTTCAAGTGTGTCTAACGCATCCTGCTGTTTTTGCATCCGTTTCACTTACTAATGAACCGTTCCGTTCCAGCTTCGACACCATCCAGCTTCAAGTGAGTGCAATTGTGTTCAGCACGCCTTACTCCTAGGACCATGGGTATAACGTTGCAGCGTAAAGCTGTGATGTGTGTGCTTCATGGATAAAGAGCGGGAATGGGATAGTTCTGACTCTTTCATTGTTACGGAATTGTTCTAAACAACCACCTGTCATTCTTACACCCCATCTCTTGCATGGAGATCAAAATGGTTGTTGAAACTCTCCCTACCACAATTAATATATGCATTTTCAGCTTGATTTTTAAAAATGCAACCATTCATCCATCTCATTCTCCCCCTCACATACACACCTCTGAGTTTGAAAAGCATAACACTTTCGTTTCTAGTTTTGGAGGGGAAGGAATTCTGCTAAATCACATACACACCTCTGAGTTTGAAAAGCATAACACTTTCGTTTCTATTTTTGGAGGGGAAGGAATTCTGCTAAATCACTGCAACAATTGTGTTCTAGATTTTTCTGATCTCGTTTGAGCAGCGATCACCTTTTTCCCTCGAACGAAAAACACATCAAGTTGTCAAAAGTAACTTCAAAGTTCTCTATGCTGACAAAAGCCTTGTACTGTACTTCTGTATGGCTGTATCCTAAGGGCAAGGATTCCCAACCTTTTTAGCCCTGGAATCTACTTATTAAGTAGGACAACCTGTCAAGATCCCCCCTAGACCAGAAGTGACATCACTGTGTCTGTAAAAAACTTAATATATGGACTTACCGTAGGTTACCAAATGCAACAATTGTTTTCAGGTATGTGGAAACACCTTGACATTTTTTCAAAAACTTAATTCTGTGATTGGAGGTTCCCTGAAAAATATTGCAAACATAAGACTTTTTAATGTTGATTAGAAAATGTAAAAAGGGATTGTCAGCAAATGTCTTCAGGCAGCCCAATCCTATCCTGTTCTGGGACAGGACAGCCGGCTGGCTCTTCTGTATCCAGCACAGGGTAGGAGGTGGCTGCCGTGCAATTCGGAGTATGGGGAATTATTTCCCCCTACCCCATGTAGTGCAGCAGCCAATTCAATGCAGCTGCTTGGATCTGCACCAGTGAATTCGCTGGCACAAATCCAAGTGTAACAGTGGGCTGCGCGGGGGGGGGGGGGGTTAGGATACAGCCTAGGTCACGCAAGCTAGTCCCACCCACTCCCCTGGGCCCAGTCTGCCCACTGGCCCACCCTCCACTACCTTAAAACACCCATGTTCTGCTCTTCCCAACCCCCCACACCGGCCTCTCTGACTTCTGAGCTGTCCCAGGAGTGCCTTTTGACACTTTTATAACACTCCTGGGCCAGTGCAAGGGACTGTGCGTGTGTGGAGAGAGAGAGAGAGTATATTTAAAGTATTTTATGCCACCTTTCCAAGGCTGCCAAATTCACATGAATCAAGAATCATGAATTCTTGATTCATGGCAAGAATCAGAGACTTTTTAAAAATAATGAGCTACAATTAAAAACTAAAGGTTTCAAAGGCCCTTCAAAACATATTGATGCTCAGGAGGCCTGGTTCAGGATCCTTCACCATTAGTTCTTCAGAGATAAAGGAAAAAATGCAACTAGGTGTCACGTTTTGAGAAGCAGGGATTTTAAGAACTTTTTGGGTGCACTACGTAACCCCTGATTTTCCAAATTTTATTCTGGCAATCTGACATTCTCTGGGGTTAAATAGGAGGTGACAGTTATTATCACCCCAACATTCATGTATGTTTAAAGAAATGGTAATGTATTTATTTGTAATACAGCCATCCCTCTCCACAAATTCTGATGGATAACCTATTTCCATTCATTCCCGTCTGCCCTTTAGCAAACTATATGTTGGGTCAAACATGTAATTGGCCCTTGTATATTTTTTCATCCAAAACAGCAGCTCTGGAAGGTGGGGGGAGAGAAGGGGAACCCATCTGGATCAAGCCTATGGCATAGGGGCCCTTAACTTTTTGCCCAATTGCCTCTCCCAACCCATAGTTTCAGTTCTGCTTTCTTAAAACTCATTGTTTGTTTAACTGTACTCTTATGTTCTCTGTAAGCCACCTTGGGCATTTGCAGCATGTATACATTCTTCAAAAAAAAGTAACAAATAATAGTTACTATTTGCTTGGGAGGGAAGCTGCCATTGATCCAAACAGCATTTTCTTTCCCATGGGGGCCTGATCCAGATTGACTACTGACTACAGTAGGGGCTGTGACGGATATTGTGCACACCACTCATGACCCCCTACCAGCTTCAGTGCCACAGCTGTCTGTTTCCTGATCTATGGAGCTCTTTCCCTCCATGTCTCAGTCACTTGTTTACCAAACACAGTCCTTTTGGTTCCTTATCTGCAGTTCTCACAGCTATTCAGCAGGGAGGGAAGGGCAAGGCCAGAACTTACTACAAATGCTCAATTAAAGCCAACTCATTCTGGCATGGGTTCTTCTGGCAGTGGAAGTTCTCCAGCGGTCAAAAAGCTACACACACCCAATCATTTATAAAATATCTTTATTAGTTACAACAGACATTAAAGGGCCTCCACCCTGGCATTGCAGCCTAAGGGGGATACAAAGAAATACCCACCCAAATGTCAGTACCCCAGAGCACATAAAATAAACTATTCCTCTCTAACTATTCCAACATACCTTATCACCTCCTGGCGCTAAGAAGATAATCAAACAACTGGATAGAATGCTTCAGGTAGCTGCCTCGAGAGAGCTGGTTTTTCTCCAAGTTCCTGCCCTTCATTTACACCTCTCAGCCTGAAGTTTTCATTCTTAGCCAATCAGCTATTCCGACATTATGCTGAGTCACACCCACCTCCATTTGATTCAGGCATCTTCACACATAGCTCCTTCTCCACACCTATACCTAACGTAACCCTTAAAACATCCTAACCTCCATGTCAAGGGCCAAGGGGCAAATGTCCCTTCCTCCCCCATGCCATAGCCCCAATCTGGATTAGGCCCCCTGTGGCTGCTACATAGGAAAACAAACCAACCACGCATGCAAGGACGAATGACATGCTTGCTGTAACCCTAGTTTGGTCCTTTGCTTGAGGTAGCTTTGTATTCCTTTGAACAGAGATTCCTACTTGCAGCAATCAAGGTTTAGCAATACTAACATACAAACACAGGGAAATTGTTTCCCTCCTGTGACTCCAAAGTTTCATCCAGCTCACCCAACCAGCAGTAGTTGTATTTGACACACCAGGAAGCCAAGAAGATGTCCTGCCTGGTTCTCCAACAAGTTAGTGTGCTGCTTGAGTCGACTGTTTCCCTTGTCTCCATGAGTGGGTCTGCCCTGCAGTGCACCAGACCCATAGCAGAGGTTCCACTCTCAGCACTGAGCACTTTGATTAAGAGGCCAAATAAACCAGTCAGACGAGACTGGATAATCAGCAGGAAGAATAAAGAAAAGCTAGCAAGAAGGCCTGCTGAAGTTCTCTGCACAGTGCCAGAGTCCTCACCAAATGGAAAGAGGCAATATTCAGTTAGACTCTGCTACCACAGTCGGTTAAAGCGCTGCTGCTGGGCTTTCCGATTGGAAGGTTGGGAGTTCAAGACTGCGCAACGGAGTGAGCTCCCGCTGCTTGTCCCAGCTCCTGCCAACCTAGCAGTTCGAAACCACCTAAATGCAAGTAGATAAATAGGGACCACTTCGGCATAGAGTCATGCTGGCCGCATGACCACGGAAGCTTGTCCTCGGACAAAACACCGTCTCTACAGGCTTTGAAACAGAGATGAGCACCGCCCCCTACAGTCGGTCACGACTAGACCATTCGGTCGTGGGGAAACCTTCACCTTTACCACAGTCGGGCTAGTGGTGATACTTCAAGGCATATACAGTCAGTCCTCTTTATATGCAAATTTGCTTATCTGCGAGGGGCAGAATTGCTACTTACCTTGTTATCTATACTCTGTCCTCATTATCCACTATGCAGATGCCTTCTGAAGGCTGCGGGGAGCTTTAGAATGGCACATGCAACCAGCACTGAACCCTTTACAATGGCCGCAGAAGCAACCGCTGGCCATGTTTAAGGGGTCGCTGCTGTTTGCAGGTGCAAGGGTTTTCTTTTGGGGGGGATCAAAATCCCATTTTTAATTTATTATATTATAAGGATCTGCAAAGGATTTTCAAGAACCTTACACCAGCAGATAACGTGGTCAGTCTGTAGTTTCATATACAGATAAAGCATACACTTTGTGTAACCCATGGTATGGGATAGACTCTTCAGTGCTTAGATTCTCCAGGCAGAAACCAGTCCTGGGTCCTCATCCCTTTGCACTGTGGTCAGGCTCCAAGGCAGCAAAACACATCTCTGCCTCAGGCCAAGGAGTGCAATTGGTGTGAGTGATGAGGATGGCCTGGAGAGAGAGACTGCATCTCACCAAACAGTGTCAAATTCTCCATTGTTTGGCTGCTGCTACTTTGGCTATGAGCTAGAACTGGAGCAGTTTGTCTGCGGTGCTGCACAGCCGTCTCCCCCAGATCACAGTTTTGGTCACACACAAGGGATGAGTGAAGAAAGAAGTCCCTCCCCTCCCATGCTCCTCTGATATCTTTGAAACAACCTCTTTGTTTTCACATGCGTATCCTTCTTGGGAAAAGGTCTTTGAATCATCTTGCAGCCTCTAGTCTCACAATCCTCACTCCAACTGCCCCCATTCCATTCCCAGTGACTTCCCCCCCCTCTCTCTCACACACACACACCTTTCCCCAAGCATGATCAAACAGTTGCTTGGGCTGTATTTTTTTGAACCCAATCCAGTTTTTATAGATTTTAAAAAACTGCTCTAAGAAGGGTAGAGGCGGTGGCATTGTGAGTGACACAAGGGCCAGCTAATCAGTGCTGCGCACAGCCCCTTCACAGCAGCAAACAAGAAGCAGCACAGCGGCCAACACAGGTTTTCCCTGTGCCCAATCGTGCACTTCCATAGCAGGCTCACTGCTACAATCATATACTTAGACCAGGGGTGTCAAACCAAAGGCCCACGGGCCAGATGCGGCCCCCTGGAAGCTCTTTATTCGGCCCTCAGGCTTCACCACCACCACCACCACCATGCAGCTGAGCTGTGCTGAGGTGCCTTTGCTGAAAGGGCAGCCTGCATGGAAATGGAGCCCTTCCATATCTTGAAAATATGATCAAGATTTGCATATTTGCTCTTCTGTCATTTGCATCAAATGAGTTCCTGAGTAAGAAAAAATGTGAGTTCCTCCATGAGTGCTTATTTCTGGTCACAACCTGCTGAATGACATCAGCAGGCATCATAATTGCTGTTTGGCCCACTGTATGACATGGAGTTGGACACCCCTGACTTAAGACTGTACACACTTACTTGAGAGTAAATCCCACCAAAATAAGTGGACCATTCGTCTGGGTCACAATGGTTACGCTTGAGCCATACAAGAGGTCGGATATTAAGATACTGCAGCGCAGCTCAGAGAGCAGATACGCTTGGGCAAAGACAATGGCTGATAGGATGACGCTTGTGGTCAGGGAAAGGAGATCAGTCTTAAACCAAAAATGGGGAGGTGGGGCTAAAATGAGATCATTGAAAAATTGGACATTTCAGAGTTTGAAATGGGGCTCCAGTTCCTCCTCCTCCTCTTCTTCTTCCTCCACCTCTTCCACATCATGCAAGCCATGGTTGGGGTCAATGTAGTTATCCTCAATGAAGCCATCGTCATCCTCTGCATGGCACCCAGGTGGCCCAGGGATTGGCTGGTTCCTCCTATATGCCACATCCACGTCAGCCTCCTCAGCATGGCTGCTCCCGACTGAGCGAGAATCGGGCAGCCGTTGGTGGTGGTAACTGGCACGGTTCCTCTGGTGCAGTTTGCATTTGGCAACCAACGCAATTGTGATGGAGATGCCAATGGCCAATAGTATAACAGCAGCAAAGTAGGGCCAGCTGCTCCCAGTCTTTCTAGGAGGAGGTGTGACGGATGCTGCAAAGGCAAGAAAGGCAGGTGTGTTTTTCTATAAATGCCTTTGTAACTCACATCTGAATAAACATGCAAATATATGTGCATGGACAAATATCCTCAGCGTAAGTACAGAGCTGGTTCTTTCAACAAGCAGCAGAAGCCATCAGTAGACCAGTCTACCAGGCAAGGAGGTACCTATTACAGTGGAGGGGGGTGAACAATGGAAATTGACCTGCACATTGTTGGCAATGACTCCTTTAAATTTTGAGTCATACCTAGGGGTGATTTGTTTTGTTCAAAACCGCTTTTTGGTGGTTAAACATTGCCTTTTGGCGGTTAAAATATCCGAATAAAAACACAAAACACCGCATTTTAGTGTTAAAGATATTTTCCAGAAATTAAAATTACTTTTCCAATTAGAAATAAGACTGTGGCTGCATCTGCTGACACTGTATCACCTGTATCATCTACCTAGTACACTTTTAAAGCATTTAAAATTAATAAAAATGAGAAGTTGGAGTGAGAATGTAGAATAAAAAACACACAATACCGCAATTCGCTATTTTAATCAAGAAATTTTGGGGAAAAAATATCACCCAAAAACACACCCCTCATCATAGCCGTTGCACATTGCAGTGCACAGACTGTTCTGGGAGACTAACAAAGGGAGAGGTAGAGTTGGGTCAGTGGCGTCATTCACCCTGGCGGGCGGGAAAGCGGCGGAACGCAGCGTGACACTACGGGCGGACTGCCGCTCAGAGGTAAGTCCCGCCCAGCATACCGGGTGAATGACGCCACTGGTCAGAGTGACTTTGGAAGTGCAGCGACTGATTTCATTTATGGGCTCTAGGAGGGCCTGACACTGGCCCTGCCTGCTCCCTCCTCTCTTTCACAAGGTTATCTAATCTTGGTTGCACTAAAGCAACAGAAAATGCTGCATGAAATGTAAGACAAAGAGCCTGGGAGAAAGTCCACAGAAAGTAAATTCCAGAGTCAACCCATCTGAAGTAATCGAAAGAAAAACAGAGTCTCACATTCTCCTTGGTATGTTAGTGGATTAAGGTTGCTAAGTAATTTCTTTGTTGGGGAGTTGGTAAGTTTTTTTCTGGCTTAGTGAGGAAACAAGTGCCAAATGAGCGAATTGCATGACTGTAGTGCTATTATTCACCTGTAGGACTGAAGCCCTATGTCTCAATTCACTTACTATCATTCTCTAGTAGTGCAGTACTGGCTGGAGGAGGAGTGACATCTCTTGGGGCCCTGAGTTTTCTTCTGTGGCTCAAGTCATGGTAGTTCAGAGTTCTGATCTCTTGAGCCTGAAGTTCTGGGAGTGAATCAAAGAGGATCTGCTTATCTAGGAGACACAAAGGTAGTTAGTGTCCATTCCCAGTCCATGGATTTCCTTTGGTCCCCATCCCAATTCCATTCTAAATCTCACCACCCTCTTACAACAGAGTGCAACACATACAAAATGTCACCCACCTCCCCATATGAGACAAATCCCACTGGATTCATGCTTTGGAAGAACTTCCCAGGTGATACGCCTCCATTTAGTTCCACAACACTTGTTGTGGAAAAATACATGCAAGCAAATTACAAGTTGGAGTGACAAGAAAAAAACTACTTCCCCTACAAGCAAAGCTACTGCACTTGTGAATGCTATTCGGATTGGAACTACGAATGTGTCATGATGAATCCCTACTGCATTGTGTCTGTACCGTCATGGTCTCTAATGTCTGAAGTTCCTGAGATGCACTGAGAACAATTTGTATCCTTTTTAACCTTGTGTTTGTTTTTAATATTAAAAAGAAGGAATCAAGGCCGTATGCATACTTCCCTGCTGGGGGAAGAACTCCTCCACTAAAGTGTTGGGAAATGGCAACAATCTCTTTCCATTATAGCAATGCTCCCAGAGTGCAACAGATTCCCCCTCTATTCTTTTTTTGTTTGTTTTTAATGTCAAGATTTCTACCAGCTATGTACATACTCTCTCTTGTACTGCAGCACATACCTCCAGCTGATTTTCAAGAAAGGAGGAAATATCATGCAGCAAGTCTATATGCCTTTACAAGAAGGTTCTTCTTCAAAATGGTTGTAGGACTGGGATGTGGCTATGTACAACCCCACATCAGAGTCTTTTTCTTCCTGCATCTCTTCTGCCCTGCAGCTTATGAAACTAGCAGGCACATTATTTAATGCTAGGAAACTAGGAAGCCCATAAAGTCAACCACAAAATCAATTCAATGAGAACGTACATGCAGACTGAAGGATCATTTAAATGTTTATCCAGCACACATGATGATTGGGCTACCCCAGTACTGTCATTAACTGCTCTCAGCTGTTAAGCTGCAAAGTGACACGTTAGCAGAAGCAGCACTGCTGAAATGGTGGTGCTGGGAGAGCCAGTGAATATGTAGGACACCCTTTGAGCAGCATAACTTCTGCAGAGGTGTCACTGCTGAAAGGGCGGCCTGTGTGATAATTGTGCTCTTCCAGTACTGCCCTTTCAGTGCTAGAAGGAAACTTCGGAAGGCAGGGAATGGTAAGACAGGCAGACCAAAGCAGGTGAGAAAGGGAGAAGGCACTGGGATTGCCCTATTATCATGTGGGCCACCCTTTCAACTGCACTTTGAGTGTCACTTTGCAGAGCTCAGAGCTGCAACTTGACTTCTCGGCTGAAGTGGGGCTACTGAAAAGGCAGCCTGCATGAGAATTGGGCTCTCCCAGATCTTGAAAATATGATCAAGATTTGCATATTTTCTCTTCTGTCATTTGCAGCTAATGACTTCCTAAGTGAGAACAAAGTGCTTCTTTCTGATCATCACCTGCATAATCACTTCCTGTCTAATGACATCACTTCCAGCCCTCAGCAGGCATCATGAATGCTGTTCAACCTGCTGTATGAAAGGTATTTGATTTGTCACTCCTAAAATGGATTATCTGTAACACTGAGGGCATTATAGCATTACAGACAGTCCAACTCATATGCATACAGTACACACAGAAAGATAAGCCCTTCTATGCACTTCTTCAGCCAACAACCCAATCCTATCCCTGCCAGGCTATAGCATGCAGCCATGCCAAGGAAGTGTGCGCTGCATACTGGGGTGGTGGTTGCTGGAAGTTAAAACATTTTACTTACCTCTGGGTTGGCTTCCAATGGGTCTCAGACTCCCAACAGTTATGTAACTCGTGTAGATCCAAGAAGCCGGATAGACTAGGAAAGGGGAAAGCCTCCTGTGCAAGTTGATGTCACTGGGATCTACTCCCTCCCTCCTCTAAATCACCTCTTGGCCCTGAAACTCCCCCAAACCGCCTCCTCTCTGCTCACAGCAAGCCCTTGCCACAGACTTACCTGGGTCGGCGCAGCTTATAGCATGGCAGGAGGCACCTGGAGCTATCAGCCCTTTGCATTAGCGGCTCTGAATGGCCTGGAAGTGGCACAGTCAGAGGCGTCATTCAGGCGGAACGGCCCAGTACTCCGTTCCGCTAGTTCCGCGGAGGTCCCGGGCCGCGCCGCTGCTTCGGAGGACGGGCAAGCTGCTGCTGGGCCTGCCCGCCCTCCCTTGCGTCCGGAATCACTCTAAAATGGAGCGATTCCGGCGCAGTGAGGCTTGGGGAGCATGGCAGCCCTCCGCCATAGGGGCGGAGGGCTGTCAATCATCCGAGCGTTCCGGTAGTTGGCGCGCTCGGATGACATCACTGGGCACAGTGTTTGCACTGTGGCTGGGCCTTTTACAACAGCATATCAGAGGTAAACTGTCACAAAAGGCCCATAGGATTGGGCTGCAAGTCACCCGATCATTTTCACTTACCAAGGGGTTGTGGTGAAAATAATATGAATGGCCTTATTTTCTTTTTACGCTGAGTACACAGAGCTCAGTGCCTCTGAGTGCCCTGCACTGGGCAGTCCATTTAGTGTTCCTTGCCTCACCTTCCCTTTGTTGTAGTCCCTCTGGGTCAGGAGTTCTGGAGTCGCTGTACATCCAGGGGTTCCCCTGAAGGTGGACATGGCGGATTCTTTGCGCAAGTAACCCCTCAAGTTCAGCAGCACTGGCCAGCTCATTATTCCGCAAGTCCAGGTGGACAAGAGTCCCGGACCCAAGGAACGCTGAGGGGTCAAGAGAACGAAGCTTATTGTTTTTCAGAAGCAGTATGTGAAGATTTCGCAAACCCAGGAAGCTCTTTGGATGTATGTCAGAAACGCCACAGCTGCTTAAATCTAACAGGTGGAGAACTCGGAGGTTCCAAAAGAGCGCTGGGTAGAGAGTTGGAATGGGGTTGCTGGAGAGGTTGAGGAAGCGCAAAGAAGGATAGTTGCTCAGGAAGGTGCCGTTTCTGGGCATCATTAAGGAGTTGAAGGACAGGTCCAGGTCGGTGATATGTCTGGGGAGGGAACTGGGAGCATGGAGAAGGTGCTTTCCATGACAGGCAACCCGTCCCTGTGAAAATACAATATCTGTATGAAACCTCAGGAAAGTCAGGTGTCATTCGTTGAATCTGCTGTTAGTGCTGGTGCCCTTCCCTAGCAAAATCACTGGGCCCAGGGTGATGGCAGCAATCTGAACTACTTGTCAAGTAAACAGGCAGCCCACATTGAAGGCTGTTGTAGCATGCTACAGTTTGAAAGTGCCCAACCCCTTGAAGAGGAAGCAAACACATGGTGAGAAACTTGAGCCAAAATGCCACACTGCAGTGCTAAGAAGAAATGCCCTTCCCTGATGTTAGTGATATAGTGGAACACCACACAGTTGCACAGAGCTTGTGTATGACCCTCCCCCCCAAATTTGGACTCTGCTGGAAGATCTCACTCACTGCTGCTGAGCCCTCTGATCCCCCAATCTACCTTTTAGGATCAGCAGAGGAATTGACAGTGCCAAAGCTAAACAGCGAAATCCTTTATTGATCCAGTTCTCAAAATCATATGCAGCCAGAATCTTACAGGGTTGTTGTAAGGATTACTGCAAGATAATCTGTGTGAAGCACTTTGCACACTTGAAAGGGCTACAAATGCTACATAAAATTACTGTGCATTATTAAAATTATCTGCGGTGTACATTAGGAAATGTCACCCTTTAACTTTTCTTGCTGCCTCCACAAATTGGATCTGCAAACTGTAAAGCTTTTCCATAGAACTCAGTCTGCCAGAACCAAAATCCCCCCAATACAGACGGTTCAGATTTTCCCATCTCTGTCCAGATTTACTCTTTCCTCACCTGTTTTTCAATGCTGCAAGGATGTCCTGACACCACGGACCAAATCCAGAGTATGCTGGAAACCCAGATGTACCAGGCATCTTCCATTGTGCTTCAAGAAGCTGAAAAAGAGAGGCGGGGGAATTCTGGGAAGATTCTGGGAATGCTCCTCTAGTAACAGGAGGGCGACATGGGTGAGAAGGTCGTGGCAGACTCTGCCTGCCTCCACCAGGTAAGAAAAGATGGCGCCCTAAAACTCGGATAATGGTTGTGGCTTCCTTAGAAAGCAAATCAGGCATGCACCCATGCACCAACTCTCATGATGCGATGAGCCAAGGCATGAGGGTGCAGTATTAGGGCTTGTCACAAGAATGCAGGACTGGTCCTGAACATATACTTCCTATCAGAATTCACTCCTGGCTGCAGAACCTGAAGGTCCCAACCTGGCCGGCCAGCCCATTATCATGAGGGAAAAATTGAAGCTAAGGTATAGAACATGTTTGACAATGTGTATGCCAATTTAAGTTCCTTGGAGCAAATCTGAAGCAGAATTAGAACCAGTAATATTCTGAACCAGGACCTTAGGGTTCCCAAAGTGTGTGTCATGATGCCCTGGGATGCCAAGGCATTGTGGGCCACCCGCTGCCTCTGCAGGGTGACTGGCACGAACCTCCAAGCAGTGGCAGGTGGCTCAGCGCAATGGGCCATGCTGCAGTGCATGAAAACTGCACACTGTGGAAAGCCCTCTCACTCACCCTGACCCTCTTACCGCTCATTGGAGGCTTGCAACAACCCCTGGTTGCTTATTCTCATTATCCCCTTCCCCCAGCCTGTCAGCATCCTCTTGGCTTAGCATGAATTAACATAAATTTTCCTGGTTAGCTGGTTACAATTGCTTACCTGGTTCCAGTTATCCTAAGTTTCAGGCTTGTTGCAAAAGGGCCAGAAACTTAGACATGTTCTCTAGCCTTCTTCCTCAAAGCCCACTTGCACAGACTGCCACTTCAGAAATAGGTGAGTGGTCTGAAAAGCGAGGGAGAAGGTGAGAGGTACCCTGACAGCCTGGAAGATCGTGCTGAGTTTTTTCAGCCAGAAGGAGGCCAGTTCAAGAGTCTAACCAAAACAAGCAGGAAGCAATGCTGTGTTTGGCCTATGACAGATGGGCAGGAGTTTGAGGAAGCAGCTCTGATAAGAGAGCAGGGACCTAACCTTCACAACACAGCCAGGTTTTCAGGGCTGGTTCTGATATTTATTCCCTCTTCACAGACCTTAGAGCTCTGTGTCTGCAGAGTGCATTCCAGGCAGCTCACATAGCTGCATGCGAGACACACCAAAGTGCAGAGGTTCTTATTGCCCCCCCCCCGGCGTCTTTCAATAGGTCTGGCTTCCTGATGCTGATCCACACCCAAAGCAAACCTCACCCCAGTGCCACACAGCAGCCTTTGCTGCTCCAGGCTCAGGAGAGTCGCCACGTGCACGCACACAGGCACATACACACAGAGCTTCACAAAGAGTCGTGCTGCAGAGAGACAAGGCGGTTTGGATTTTAAACGCTTGTCATCCGCCCGCTTTGCTCCACTCCCCAAAATGTGCCCTGCGAGAGGAAAAACATTTACCTGAGGAAATCTGCCAGACTGCTCGTTCTCAGCCTCGCTCTCTCGCTCGCTCTCTCTCTTCCTGGGTCTGTGTGCTGTGGGAGTGGCAGGTGCCTGAGACAATAGAGGGTGAGTGCAGAAAAGGCTAAAGGTAAAGAAGTTGGTTACAGATTAACTAGAATCACCCTCTCGTGGTTTTGGCACAGTAGGGTCCAAAGCAAGGTTCCAGCCCTGCAACACAGCAGAGGAAGATTCCCCCCCCCCCCAAAAAAAAAACAGGCAGCAGAAGAAACACACCCAGGGAAGCTGTTGCTGAAAGGTCATGTGCGCCAAGCATGGTCTCTTTGCATGATCGCCTGCATTCATTCCATATGCGTGCCTAAGCCAAAGACATGTGCCCTCCAGGCACACAGTCCTGCCTGCACGATTCTGAGAGCATATCTTCTCCTTGGATGTACTGCACCTGCTTACAAGAACAGGGGCACAAACAAGAGCCCTGTCTTTTGAAGGCTGTCTCCTGAGCAAAGGTTGTTTCAACGTGCATGGCCTACCCGTGACTCAGAGGACCATGGCTTCCAGGGCCGCCACCCCACCCCCCCGCAAGACTGATCCATCCCATCATTAGATGCTGTACTATACAACTGAGCATGAAAATCAAGAGCTGTGCAGCAGCTCTCAGGGCACAATCCTAACCAGCTTTCCAGCACTGAGGTAAGGGCAATGCAGCTCCGAGGTAAGGCAACAAACATTCCCCTACCTTGAGGAGGCCTCCTTGACGGCCCTCAAACTGCAGGATGCAGCACATGCCCCATTGGCACAGCTAGGTCAGTGCTGGAAAGTGGGTTAGGACTGCACCCTCAGTGTTTTAATTCTGAGTGTGACGTTGCCAATCCATGAAGGACTGTACTAATCCTTACTATTAAAACAGCAGGCCAAAGTCTAGCAAGATTTGCATGTGTGATGCAACCCAAGGGATGTGCCAAAACCCTGCACTCCTTGACTCCCATCTAAGGTTGCCAGCTCTGCCTGAAGCTATTCCTGGCTATTTTTTTTCCCCTAACAGGCCATAATGCCAGAGAGGTCCTGTTAAAATCTCAGTTGCTTTTGGTGGTGTCCTAGAGATGGATGCAAGATCTTGGAGCCTCCAGGCCAGTCCAGGGACACTGGCAAGCCTGCCCCTGTTTGGTTAGCGCTCTAGAGTTAAACCAGCTGTGGCGGAAACGGCTGCCTGGCAAAAAGAAAGAACACGCCTAAGAAGGAGAGCCAGCTTCTCTGAAGGAAACATTAAACATTTGTCATCCATTTGCATACACTGTGGGGCTTTGAGAACAAATGACCTGTCCGAGCTGTGTGAACATTCTGATTCCCTTATTTGTCTCTCGTCTCCTTCTTGCTGTGCCCTCTGGGCCTCAAAGGATAGGGCGTTATCTGTGTGGGACGGGCGCTGGTAAAAGAGCTGACATCAGGACGTCACTGGGAATGGGTGGAGAATGGTCTTAACTTAGGGATGTGGCCGCTTCTCCAGCTGCCTAAAAGGAAGCAAGTGTCTCCCTTAACAATGGAGCATCTTCCTGCCTGTTTTTGGCAGACCCGGGACTGCTCTTTGCTTACAAACAGTCTGGGCGAGCTGCAAGGGCCAAAGTCATGGGAATGCCTACATTTGTACACTGCCTCAAGCCTAATATAGGAGATGATGGCTGCTTTTAGAATAATTTATTTAATATTTTAATGGTTTTATTGCTGCTGCCTGCTTTTACTGTATATTTCATATTTTATTATGAATTTTAATTGTCTTATGGTTTTATTTGAATTTTTGTGTATTTTAAAAGATATGTTAGCTGCCTTGAGTGCTCTTAGGGGAGAAAGGCGGTTTATAAATGGAATGAATAACCACAACCACAACCATAACCTTGATGTTACCCTTACAACAAACCTGTAACATAAGAAAGGTTGCAATCCTGTACCTTTCCTACTGAACACAATTGGACTTGCTTCTAAGTCAACCTACTTAGGACTGCACTGTATTACTATTCTTCCCTCCCCCCAATTGCAGCTGAGGCTGGAAGGGAGTGGCTTGCCTAAGGTCACCTGGTGAGTTCCTGGCAGAGGCAAGATTCCAACCAAGGGAATCCTGATTTGTAGGTCAGTCTCGGCCACTATGCTACACTAATTATCGGAGAAGCATCTGGGTGAGCAGAGCAACAGCAGAGATAGCAGATGTTCTGCCCCAAAGAAAAAAGCCGTCACTTCAATTTGTTTGAGGGGTATTTCTACGTATTTCTTAAAAATGCACCACACAATTTGACTTATTAGACCGACACACTGAAATCACCCAACTCTTGATAACCAGTACCCCATTGCCTGAATGAGTGAGGCCACTTTTCCAGGCACCAACTAGGAAGAGGGAGAATCTTCAACCAGCAGCTACCACTGCTACTTTTTGTGGTGGGGATTTTCCTTGCAGCCAACAGCTTTTCCTCAGAGCCCTGGAAGAACCAATATGGTTGGTGATTTTACCTCACATTCTACCAAACAGTTTCATGTCATATGTGGTAAAATCCTCCTTAAGACGTGGCAGGAAAATGCAGTTGGCCAGACCGCACTAGGTAAGGGAATGTGGGGTAGCTTAATCACCTGAATGGGCTCAAAATGTCTCTATTGTCAGATGAAACAGCAGCAGCAGGGGCAACAGATCATGGATTTATATGTCATGTCACGGCCAAGAACTGAAGTGCAGCTCTGGCACATGGGCTGGGTGAGAGAAAGATATGCAGAACAAGCCCCCTTCAGCTGTAATCATGACTAGGAAAATCTTCTTGAGTCCCATTTTCTATCTAGAATCCCTGGTTGGAAGGAATCCCATAAGAATTCTACTTATCCATTCATGAGATCTTGCACTGTTAAAATTTTTTTTCAAATCATCTACTCTGAGGGCACACTCCTAACCTGGAGTTAGGCCGGCACAGTTAGGCCAGCAAAGTTTGGCTGGCAGAAGGGCCGCCATAAGCACATTTGGACCATTCTCGGAGTTAGGGAGGATGTCAAACATCTGTGTGCTGGCCTCTCTGACTCTGAGAGTGGTCCAAACATACTTTACGGTGTCCCTTATGCCAGCCAAATTTTGGTGGCCTAACTGTGCCGGCCTAACTCCAGGTTAGGATTGCACACTGGGTCTGATAAGGCAGATGAAAAATAGCTTAATACTTGAAATGTCCCCAGGGCAAAACCAGTTTGCCTGAAATCAATAACCGTCAGAGTGACCACTATTTTGGAGAAGATGCAGGAAGGATGTGAGTTTTCTACTTCTCCCCCAGCAACAGGAAGATGAGAAGGGAGGGCAAATGGCTCCTGTCAGTGCCCTTTTTATTACTATGGCCACCTGGCAGTGCTGGGCCCGGCTTCCTCTATAGCAACTAATGCAGAACTCTTGGGACTATGACCCCATCATCCTATCCTTTCCTAGAAAAGGGATGACAGCTGAATGTTCTCCCTGCTGTATTGTGCCCTTCCTCCCTAGTGCAAACCTCCCTTGCCTTTGCCAGCATCTTCGCTCTTCCATATAACAGTCTGCCAACAAAGACTCCCAGATGCTGTGTGCATTTTTTTTCCAAATTAGGGTTGCCACTTTTATTGCTGACAAAGCTCCCCTATCTTGAACTGAACAGCAAACCAAAATTCAACATGTGGACATTTCCCAGCATTTATTTATTTCAAATTGGTCTGTCTGCCTGTTGCCCACTTGCTTGTAGGCACTGGGGAAAACAGCTCTATTTCTGTGGGCATTTAATGAATTTTGCCTGCTGCTGCTATTCTGAGGTTTTGGTTATGATTTTTATGCAGGCATGATGGTTGTGCTCTATTGGGTGCTAATATTTAGTAACTGATGGTACACCCGACTGATGTTGAGGGCCAGGAAACAGAGAGTGTTTGTCAATGGGCAATTTTCAATGGGCAATTTTCACAATGGTGAAAAGCGGAGTGCCCCAGGGATCTGTCTTGGGGTCAGCGCTTTTCAACTTGTTCATAAATGACCTGGAGACTGGCATAAGTAGTGAGGTGGCCAAGTTTGCGGATGACACAAAACTTTTCTGGGTGGTGAAAATCAGGAGGGATTGTGAAGAGCTCCAGAAGGATCTCTCCAAGTTGGGGGAATGGGCAGCAAAATGGCAGATGCGTTTCAACATAGACAAGTGTAAAGTGATGCACATTGGGGCAAAAAACCAAAACTTTACCTATAAGCTAATGGGTTCTAAGCTATCTGTGACAGCTCAGGAGATCTTGGGGTGCTGGTGGACAACTCAATGAAGGTGTCGACCCAGTGTGCGGCAGCAATTAAGAAGGCCAATTCCATGATTGGGGTAATTTAAAAAAGGGGTTGAGAATAAAACAGCCAAAATTATTATACCATTGTACAAATCACTGGTAAGGGCACATCTAGAGTATTGCATACAGGTCTGGTCACCACATCTCAAAAAGGACATAGTGGAGCTGGAAAAGGTGCAGTAGAGAGCAACAAAAATAGTTACGGGGCTGGGGCACCTCCGTTATGAAGAAAGACTGCAGCGTTTGGGGCTCTTCAGTCAGGAAAAAAGGCGCCTGAGGGGGGACATGATTGAGACATTTAAAATTATGCACGGGAGGGATAGAGTCAATAGAGGAATATTCTTTTCCCTCTCTCACAATACCAGAACCAGGGGGCATCCACTGAAATAGGGAGAAAGACAAAAGGAAATACTTTTTTACCCAGCAGATAATTAAGCTATGGAACTCCCTGCCACAGGAGGTGGTGATGGCATCTGGCCTAGATGCCTTTAAAAGGGGACTGCACAGATTTCTGGAGGAAAAGTCCATCGTGGGGTATAGGCCATGATGGGTGGGGCAACCTCCTTACATTAATAGTAGGCTACTTCTGAATGCCAGGGGCAAGGGAGTGGCAACAGAATGCAAGCATCTTGTTGTCTACTGAACTCCTTTAGGCACCTGGTGGGCCACTGTGAGATACAGGAAGCTGGACTAGATGGGCCTTTGGCCTGATCCAGTAGGGCTCTTCTTATGTTCTTATGATGTTACACTGATTTTTTTATGGTTGTATGCAGCGCAGACGACTATGGTCAAAAACAAGATAGAAATATTTTTAGTCAATCACAAAATCAATAAAGAACAAACTGAAATATTCCCATGTAAAAGCATGCAACAAGTCATAAAATCAGTAACAACCAATAGAATGTCATCACATAGAAAAACATGAAGTAGCAGGTATTAAAAAAAGCAAACTTTATACATAGATCAACTAAAATTTAAGCAATCTAGACATTTAAAATCCATAATTAAAAACCACTGAGTCATTTGTACCTCCAAAGAGAGAGAGACTTCCAGTTTGGATGCTACCACCAGGAAGGCCCTGCCCCTTCCATCCCACCCATCACGCTCCACCAAGATGCAGGACTTGAAGCAGGTAACAAATGAAGAGCACAATGCCTGAGCAAATACATGTGGGAGAAGACAGTGTCTGGGTCCTAAGCTATGTAAGGCTTTAGATGCCACAAGACTCTATGCTGTTGTTTTCTTTTAACACATAGATTGCAATCCCCTACATTGATCCCAAGACTTACTTCTGAATAGACATGCACAGGATTGTGCTGTTAGTTATGTTATTTTAATTACCTTAATTCAACTTGTAGCTGATTTAGCATCATGTCTCAGGTACATCTTCTTTCCTGGCCTACAGTCCTGGAAAGAGACATGATGTACTCTGCCATTCATGGAGGTGAAAGCATTTTAAGTTATCTCTTTGCCCAGTTAGCAGGCGTGAAATGAGAAATACAAATGCTATATTACACTCACAATTTCCAATTCCAGCTGAAGCTATTACTGGATTATTTTTTTCTCATGATGTAATGTTGGAAATTCCTAGAGTCACTATGAAGATCTCCAGAATCTTGCTGGAGATTGAAGCTGATTCTTGGAGCATTGGCAAGCAGTTCGCGTTCTCACCACTGGATGGATCCATAACCACACTGTAGCCCTGCCTTGGAGTCAAGCATGAAATATTCTATAAGAGAATGCAGCAGGTATTGCTGTCTATGCTCTGGAAGGAGTCAGTCACAGTCTGGGTTTGTTGTGCCTGACTAAAAATCACACAACTTGCAGAGATGTAAAACTGCCTCACAGCTTGTCCTGCCACCCACTCACCAGCTTCTCTCTGTCTTCCGGTGTTCCTGCCCTTGCTAAGGTTTTGTGGCTACATACGGCGTCCAGTCAGTCAAGCGAGACTGAACAGCTTTCAGGCTTGTTATTTTAGCTGCAGCCTTCTCAACGTTCCTTGAATAAATACAATTCCTCTGCATTTATTCCTTGGAGTTTTATCTACACGGAGGAGAAGGGTAGTGTGTGCTTGGCCAGGGCGTGTTTTCAAGGAGAATTAGGTCAAGGAGAGGTCAGTTCCTGTCTTTGCCACAGCTATTGTCAGACTGCAAGCAAGTTTTGCAAGGCCATATTTTCAAGGCAGCTGCCCTCTGTTTACTCAAATCTGTCTCCAGGAGGAAAGACAGAAGTGTAGTGGTGTTTGTGAGAAGGCTAATTGGGCAAATGCCAAGATTACCTACCTTTTTGCGCATGTTCACACATGATGCTAAGTAGCATTGTTCAATTGCTCCTCCAATGTTTCTGTTAAGGGAATTCATCCTCTGCTTTCTCTCTGTCAGGACACTTTAGGGCTTTGTTCTTGACCCCTACAGATTGACTCAGGGTGACCTCAGAACAACTCATTGCTCTCAGTACTGAAACGGGAGGAAAGCAAGCCTAGGAGGCAATTTTATTTCTCTAAGTCCCTATCTCTTTAAGCATCGAGACTGGGCTCCCAAAGATTGAGAGTTTCGTTTTTTCCGGCATGTGTTCCCCATTCCTGCTGAAGTCCACAAAACCTCCAAGCCCACCGATCCCCTCCACGGGACCCCTGCTATAGCTTGATGTTTCCGGAGAAGATATTCATTGCAATAAAGATTTTTAGATTGTGAGCCCGTTTTAGATTGTGAGCCTTTTCGGGACAGGAAGCCGTTGAACTTTAATGTTATTATTTGTCTGTAAACTGCTTTGTGAACTTTTGAAAAGCGGTATATAAATACTAGTGATTGATTGATTGAATAAAGACGCAACAGGTCGCAAAACGCGCGTGCAAAAAGGCACCCTAATTTCGTGCCCATTTGACAGAAACAGGTACATTTATACATTCACGCATGCAAATGAAGAGAAAAATAAAACATCCAATCAACTTCATTTGTCTAATTCTACTTCGATTATTGGAGCATCAGGGGGCTTTGGGACCTTTGATTGGTCCAAAGTGGGTTTGAGGAACTCCACGAGACATGCCCTCTCGCCTAAAGGGTGACCGGTGCCCTGGGAGGAGAGCTAATCACTGGTGGACAAAGGGTTGGGGTAATGGCTAATCGCTGGGGTACAGGGGACAAAGGCACTTGATTGAGTTTTTGGGGCTTGATTGAGTTCTGGGAAGGTGGGTGACAAAAGGCGTAGAGTCAGTGGGGGGCAAAGATAGACACATATACGGCTCAAAACAATAAAGGGAACACTTACACAACACATCCAAGATCTGAGTGAACGAAATATTCCTATTAAATACTTTGTTCCTGACATAGTTGAATGTGCTGACAACAAAATCACACAACAATCATCAATGGAAATCACGTTTATTAACCCATGGAGGTCTGGGCTTGGTGTCATACTCAAAATTGAAGTGGAAAAACACACTACAGGCTGATCCAACTTCGATGTAATGTCCATAAAGCAAGTCAAAATGAGGCTCAGTAGTGTGTGTGGCCTCCACTTGCCTGTATGACCTCCCTACAACGCCTGGGCATGCTCCTGATGAGGTGGCGGATAGTCTCCTGAGGGATCGCCTCCCAGACCTGGACTAAAGCATCCGCCAACTCCTGGACAGTCTGTGTGCAACGTGGTGCTGGTGGATGGAGCGAGACATGATGTCCCAGATATGCTCAATTGGATTCAAGTCTGGGGAACGGGCGGGCCAGTCCATAGCATCAATGCCTTCATCTT
>JAJKFI010000055.1:2601892-2614719 GCA_029204185.1 Lerista edwardsae
GACATTGTGTTGTTTAAGTGTTCCCTTTATTGTTTTGAGCAGTGTATCTTATAAGCACAAAAGAGACCATTCATTTACAGGCACGCATCTCAAAGCACAAAAAGGGGTATCTCATTCTATTCAAAACAACGTTCATCAGGGTTCATATCATGCAAATATCTTCGGCAGAGATCGTGGATGCCGGCGCCGAGGACGTGACCCAAGGATCTGGATTGATGGCAGTGGCACATTCCCCGAGGGAGCTGGCATCCATTTTGGTCACTGGCGGCCATTTTGTGTCTTCCCCTACACAGTTTGCACAAGCACGAAGCCCAACATGACAGCTCTCCCTTATACAGCATGTCCCCATTCACAAAACACAGTTTCCATTCATAAAACCTCATTCATAAAGTCTGCCTCCCCTTTAAGGGGAGACTTTGACAGTTCGGGGGTTTTGACAGTTCACTCGAACCACGTGGCCGGGGATTCTGGGAAAAGACCTGGCTGCCCCTGAGTTTGACAGCCAGCAAGTGGTGCTTTCGAGGAACAGGTCAGGAGTTTGACAGCCGGTAAGCTGTGCTTTCGAGGAATGGCTCGGGTGGTTGCTTGCCGGCTCCTTGACTTGCGGTTAACAGTTTGGATAAAGTGTGTGCCGGGGTGAGACCACAGGCCAAGAGGTGTTGTAATCCTTCAATTGCTGGCTCGAGTGTGCGAGCCGGCCGGCTGAGGGTTGCTGCGGCAGCGGCATGAGTTCAAATCCTGGGTCCCTGACTTCGCAAACAAAGTTCAGAGGCAGTCGGTGGTCGTCCGGGGTGTCTCGGCTGTGGGTTCGATTCCCGCCAAGGTCCAGTTCTTTTCCTTTTCCTTTGATTTCATTTGGGGCTTGGCTGGGCTGTTTGCCTGCAGCCAGGAAAAAGGGGCATGGCAGTTGCAGCGTAGCTGGGCTGTGTGCTCGCAGCCAGGAAAGGAGCATGGCGGTTCCTGAGAGAATCACCTGGGGGGGGGGGTCCTCCTGTATCAGTACCATCCATGTGCTGATGCTACACCATTCTGCCCTTCTTCTCTAGAGCTTTCTCCTTCCATCAAGTCCCACATCTCTGAGACCCTCTGATATGTCCACTTGCATACTTCATCAACATCCAAAGCTCAGTATATTTATTTATTTTTATTTGAAAAATTTATATTCCGCCTTTCCCACACCGAAGCAATTGCCCAAGGCGGCTTACAAAGCTCCATAATAAAATGTAAATGTACATATAACAGTAAGTAAGATAAAACAAAAGAAAACCTAGTGTGCTTTCCATATTTATTTATAGCTCTGCTAACGCACTGCTGTTAGGGTTCAGTTTCTCTCTAGTTTTCCAGAACTGATGCAGCTGCAGTACAGCCCCAATGTAAGGGAACAAATGTTCCTTTGCCTTGAGGAGGTCTCCATGACTGCTCCCCACTGCAGGATGCAGCGCCAGAGGCGTTTGTACAGGGATGGCAAAGCTCTAAGTTTTGAAAGAAGCCTTACCCTGTCATGTAAATCCCTCCTCTCCCTTGCTGCTGTAGCCAGTAAGCAACGCCAAGATGTTGCTGTTCCCTGTGAGGATTGGCTAAAACGGTGCAGGAGAGGAGTGATTTCCACTGCAAGGTAAGGCTTCTTGCAAAACTTAGAGCTTTGCCATCCCTGTAGAAACGCCACTGTGCAGCGCACACCCCCTTGCATCACCGCTGGGAAATTGGATAGGACTTGGCTCTTAATTAGCAGCCCAGTTCTAACCAGGGCTGGAATAGGCAGGCCTCCATGGATATGGCCTGTGCCATATCCAGCCTCAGTTAGGAGGTGGCTGTGGCGCAACTCAGAGCAACTCCCCTTACCCCAAGTAAAGCCCCAGCCACCCCATGGGGCTACTTAGAGCTACACCATTGAAATTAGTGCCAGATCCTGGCTCCACCCCTTCACTGGGCCAGTCTGCCTCACCGGCCTTACCTGGGCCCTGAAGTCCTGGACTGGGGCGCGGGGAGGCCAGTGTAAGTCTGTGCACCAGCCTGCCCTGCTCCTGAGTTGTCACAAACACGCTTTACGGCCTGTTTGCAACACTTGTACCAGGAGGTTTAGATTGCACCCTAAGATGATTTTATCTTACTTTATTCAGAAAAACAAAAAGATAATTTGCAACCGAGTTGCTTTTTATTTCTGGGCTGAAGGTTATTTTTTTGCTTTCTTATTTTGTGGGTGTTCCATTCACTCTAGCAAGGTTTAGGCCGTTTGTGATATGATAGCTCCTCTTTTTTTTTGTGGACTGTGTTTTCATGGGTCAAGAACATAGTCTTGTATGACTATGAATAAATAAAGGATTTATGTTGATTCCAAAGCGCACTCATGGCTTTTCAAACATACCCTAGGATGGACACATCCTCATTTGCTTTTATTTCTTTTTAATTTCTTCCAACATATGCTTGATGCAATGTGCTATGAGACCATCTCTTAAAATAATGCAATGCTATGCCCTGCCCTGCCCTGCCCTGCCCTACCCAGAGAGCCAGAGAGATTGGGGTTCCTCCTTTGCAGGCAGCAGGCAGTAGCACTAGTACTGGAGGGGTGGAGCCTGGGGCCACTGTAATTCATCCACTCCACGCGCTCCGCAAGAGCACCTGGCTTCCTGAGTTCCATGTCAATTGTCGGAAACAATGAATGGATTTCCTCTTCCTGCCCATGCTTGCTTTAGATTGTGGGCGGGATAATGTGTGGTCTCAGACTGTGCCAGGCCACCCAGCCCCCGCCAAGTGGTTCTTAAGTTTGTGTGGGAACTCCTGCTGAGATGCGGTCACACTTCGCAGGCTAGTGAGGCTCAAGTGCAAAGATGAACGGCTCAGAAGTACTTTCAGTGTCAGCATAACGTGCTGCACTGTGCGCATTTGGAGAAAAAAGTGAACCTTTAATCCTGCAATCCAGCCGCCTGTCCCTCCCAGGTTTCAGCCAACCCATGTCATCCTTGTTGCTTTCTTAAAACTGTGGCTATTGGGGGGACAACACAAAAGTTAAAGGGGACTGGATCTTCTCTGGCAGCACTGCATGCAGCTAATATACAGGTCTTGGTATCCACAGGTATCCACTTGGTATCCACAGGTCTTGGTATCCACAGTGGCTTCGTACGTGGATCCCCCATGGATGCCAAAACACAAGGAAAATAAAATCTGCTGGTTTGGGTACACTAGACCCTTGGCATGCCTTCCCAAAAACTGGAAGTGCTGCGCATGGTTTCCCCAGCCCAAAAGGCCCTCGGAATGAGACTGGAGCACAACTCCAGTTGCCTTCCGAGGATTTCGGTTCAGCCAAATCCACAGGTTCAGAACCTGCAGGCCCCGAATCCACAGATAAACAGGCTGGACCTGTAGTGCCAAGTAGGTCCACTTTCTAGAACTGATTAATTGAAATATTTCTATCCCATCTTTCCACTCCCAACAGGAAAGCAGCACTCAAGGCAGCTCACAGCATGGCAAAAACCATACAATGAAACACAATACAAACAATTCATTATAACAACGAAACAGTCAACAGCAACCAATAAAACAGTAAGCGGCAGCACCCCACTTCACTAGTGGCAAAAGTCCTAGGTGCATAAATCCTGCAAATACGATGGTCAGGTGTCCATTGAAAGATCAGATTCATGCAATTTCTTGCTTTTTAATTGCATTGATAACATGTGACGTGACCCTGATGCCAGAGCTTTGGAGAACCGTAGGAAGAATATGATGTCCCTGTGTTTGTGACGCAGTGCAGTGCAGTGCTCAGGAACAATGTGTGTGCGTAGCCCAAGCTGCAGTAGTTGCTGCTCCTGGGCACCATTTGAAATGTGTTGTTGCTGCATGTCAACAGTAACCACTATGTAGACGTTTTATGCACATGTGGAAGTGAAAGATGGATGGAAACAGGCCAACACAAATTGGATAGGCAACTACTTTTCTCTTCCTCCCAAACACGTTTAAGCAAACAGGCGGCAGCTATTGTTTTCTGTCTAGACTAGAACCTCCTAACCTAAACTTAGTCCAATGTATAGCTAGCAAAAACAAGGATCCCACAGCACAACATTGCACACTCAGAGTAAACACAAGAAGATAGCCCTTTCCCAACCTTAGAAATGCCAGCGCTCAGTGCAGGCCTCATGCAACTGGCCTCAAGGCACATTAGGAACACAGTAGCATTTCCCACAAACACATATATGGGCCCAGCCTTCATTCATGCCCCAGTTGGCATGTTGTGAAGATGGAGTCAGTCGATCTTGCAGCATTCAGAACAGGTTGAAGTTGTTGGATCATTGCTTCGCTACATACTTGAAGGCGCAATCCTATAATACATGCTGGGCCGACACAACATGCTTGCATCGGCAAAACCGTCACTAGAGCAGACCCGGGGGCTCCAACTGGCACCCTTGCGTCAACGCTAGTGCTGTAAGGCCGATGCTAGCAGCAGCAGCATCGGCTCAAGGGCATCGAGGAGAGTCGCCGCAGCTTGCTCCTGCGCCATCCAAACTCTGTTGGCACAAGAGCAAATCTGGACATGGGGAGGGCAGGGGGGGAGGAACTGGGTGGGGGTGGGCGGGCCAGTAGGTGTGCCTGCCCCGGGAGGGGTGTGGGGCTGGGATGCAGCCAGTAGGCCGCATCAAGCCTCCGTTCCCGGGCTGCGCAGCCCCAATTCAGGCTGCATGGCTTCCTCGGCTATACACCAGACTCAGATCCCAGGAAACCAATGGAGAGGCTGCAGCCTCCCCTGGGGCAAAGGCGCGAACTTGTCCTTGCGCCGGGGAGGTTCCCCAGTGCGCCAAAACTATGCTAGATTTGGGGCAGGCCCACCGGCCTCGCTAATCCGGTGCAGTTTAGGATTGCGCTCTGAATTGCACTATTTAATCTATGTGCACTGTAACCTTTCAGTACTGCTGAGAGTGGATTGAACGGCGGTGAGGAACAATTGATGTGAAGGAGCTCGTTTGTGTGTGCACTGAATGCTGCCTGCTGCTATTCAGACAACACTGGCAGTATATCTACTGGGTCATTTGAATTGGCGTTCAAAGTACTTGGCACCAGCAGCTTCAATGGGTTCAGGAGGCAGCACAGGAATCTTCCCATTGCTGAGTCGGTGGTATGGGAGTGAGCCGGCCACATCCATGAGTGACTGCTATGTATGACTGGGCTGCCTAATAGGGGCCAGAACTTAAGGCGGTGCCGGCCATCAACCATGGCCTCTGTGTCTCAAGAACTCTCACCCAGTCGTTCCTTCAGGGATGGGAACAAATTTTCTCTGCTTCTAACATTTTTCACAGTGCAGCTGCAATCAAAGCAGATTAGAAGCTGCCAGTCCCTTGGGCTTCTGGCTAATGAGCTTCAGTGTTCCCTTTATTTCCTATCCATCAATGTTAAACCCCTGCTAACCCTTAAAGGGACAGAATCTTCACCTAGCAGATCCCTCAGCTTCTCCTCAACTAAGATCCGGTTGTCCTTCAGGCTTCCGTTTGGAAATGGGGTAAAGAGGACTCCTTGAACCCTGAAAGCCCGCAGAGTCCTTTCCTTGCAGTCCTCTCTCTGTTGGTAGTTCAGCCCCCAATACCTCTCATTACTCTGTTCCCTCCAGCAGCAGGAGCCAGAGATCGGCAAGGAACAATGGGTGGAGGCTGGAGAGCAGGAAATGCTGTATGGGAAACAGGATTTCGTGTGACTGCTGTGCTGTCTGTGAGGGCTTTTAGACATTCCTCCCCCAACAGCCTCCACTTCCGTCCTGGCTGAACCCTAGCCAAGCAAGTCCTTCTCACCAAGCCCTGGCTCACGTGTTGCCCCCAGTCCATTCCAACTCTCAGCCAGTTCCTGGGCTGTGTCTACCATTTCTCTTGTGTGTCCACATTGGGCTTCTCCAGTCAGGCTTCCAAGTGAGCATGGGAGGAGCAGGTGGGGCAGACCCGCTCTGCAGCAACACTTGACTGTGGACGAAGAGATGGAACCGGTGGGGGGCTTTTGGAGGGGCCGGTCTGAACTCCTGAGCAACGGGACATCCTGGGACAGAAACCGCACTCCTCTGACTGGCCAGAATGGAGCTGCTTCTTTTCCTGGGACTCTAGTCCAGACAGTGCCAATGACTCCAGCCATTTCCATAATTCCAGACCACCCCTCTAGCTAAACCTAACAGAGATCATCCCTCTAACGAAAGCCTGGATAATATATCCTGCTGAATGCCACAAAAAAGGCACTTCTTGCTCTTCTTTCTTTCACTTATTTCTCCAGGACAGACAGGGAGCCTTTCTTCCCAGATCAGAGATTCAGAAGCTTTTCTCCCCCTTGCTCTAAAGAGTGAACTTCCTTCCAGCAATTCTAGTAGTCCCTGGGAAGCCATGGAGGACAGCGGAATTCCCTGCATAAAGGGAGCACATTGCAAATGAGAGCAGCATCAGCACTTGCAATCGCCTTTCCCTCTTCTGGAACAGTGATGATGTCTGAGCTCTCCTGACACTTGGCACATCCAGGAAAATGGGACTGGGCAGGATTTATCTTCTAGCCCTCTTCATGCATCTGGCAGGTAAAGTTTTTGTTTTCTTACCAAGGGGCATGTGGGAGGTAGTTCTGGTTGCAGGTCTTTAGTTTTGTGATGGGAATGGAGCCTGAAGTTGATGCCATGATGCAGTTTGGATTCTGTGGCAAGGCAGAGCTTGCCCTTCTGAGACCCCTATAGCTCAGCTGGCTATTTCTTTTTGGAATTTCTGGGCAGGAAGGCACCCGCCACTCTAGCTGCTACTCCCCCGGAATGCATTGTCTTGTATCTAATTCTTTCTGAATTGCTTGGCTAGTAGCACTATCCAACCAGAAGGCTGGTGGTCCACTGTGAAATTCATACCAGTTAAAGAAGGCATGGTGGGAGGAATTCTTGGGTGACATTGCAGTGCACAGACCATGTTCAAGAGCGCTCTTAACACCCTCCTTTGTTGTCTTGCCTTCTTCCATGGTTAGATGCTGCACACAACACAAACTGGGCCAGATTTAGCTCTGCCCACCATCTTAATTGTGCTCAGCCCTGGGGACCCCCTCCCCCAGTGCCATCTGAGAGGTGGATTTGATTTTCGGCAAGAGGAAGCAGAGCCCGTGTGCTATTTCTGCATCAGTCCCTTTGTTTCTTCCAGCAAATACTATTACCAACACTCCCCCTTCGCACACACGGCTGCACACAGATGGGCTTTTGCAATCCTGTCCACCACTTGTGATGGAAACATATGCTTGTGTGATAGACAGAACAGTTTGTATGGCTAAACAGTTTATAAAAAGTTTATAAGAAACTAGGGAGCCAAACAATCTTCATACTGCCTTGAGGAAGGCCTGCCTGCTTTTTGGATTTTTCCAAGCAGTCATACAAAAATCCAAGCTGGGTTGAGGAGGGGGGCTTGAATAACACTTTGCCCCCACCATGGCCTCCTGGCTGTGATTTGTCCACGGAAGGTAAGTCTTGCCTCACAAACCTTTTGGAATTCTTTGAAAAGGTCAACAGGCACGTGGATGTGGGTGAACCTGTGGATATCATATACCTGGATTTTCAGAAGGCGTTTGACACGGTCCCCCACCAAAGGCTGCTGAAGAAACTTCACAGTCAGGGAATAAGAGGGCAGGTCCTCTTATGGATCCAGAATTGGTTGAGGGCCAGGAAACAGAGAGTGGGGGTAAATGGGCAATTTTCAGAATGGAGAGAGGTGAAAAGTGGAGTGCCCCAGGGATCTGTCTTGGGGCCCGTGCTTTTCAACTTATTCCTAAATGACTTAGAGACAGGGATAAGCAGCGAGGTGGCCAAGTTTGCAGATGACACAAAACTTTTCCGGGTGGTGAAAACCAGAGAGGATTGTGAAGAGCTCCAGAAGGATCTCTCCAAGTTGGGGGAATGGGCAGCCAAATGGCAGATGCGTTTCAACGTAAACAAATGTAAAGTGATGCACATTGGGGCAAAAAACCAAAACTTCACCTATAGGCTAATGGGTTCTGAGCTGTCTGTGACAGCTCAGGAGAGACATCTTGGGGTGCTGGTGGACAATTCCATGAAGGTATCGACCCAGTGTGCGGCAGCAATTAAGAAAGCCAATTCCATGCTCGGGGTAATTAAAAAAGGGGTTGAGAATAAAACAGCCAATATTATCATGCCATTGTACAAAGCAATGGTAAGGCTGCACCTGGAATATTGTGTCCAGTTCTGGTCGCCGCATCTCAAAAAGGACATAGTGGAGTTGGAAAAGGTGCAGAAGAGAGCGACAAAAATGATTACGGGGCTGGGGCACCTCCCTTATGAAGAAAGACTGCAGCGTTTGGGGCTCTTCAGTCTAGAAAAAAGGCGCCTGAGGGGGGACATGATTGAGACATACAAAATTATGCATGGAAGGGATAGAGTCGATAGAGGGATGTTCTTTTCCCTCTCTCACAACACCAGAACCAGGGGGCATCCACTAAAACTGAGGGTTGGGAGAGTTAAAACAGATAAAAGGAAGTACTTTTTTACCCAGCGGGTAGTTAATCTGTGGAACTCCTTGCCACAGGAGGTGGTGATGGCATCTGGTCTTGATGTCTTTAAGAGAGGATTAGACCGATTTCTGGAGGAAAGATCCATTGTGGGCTATAGGCAATGATGGATTGTGCAACCTCCTTACAAAGGTGGTGGGCTACAGGTACCGGGTGTAAGGGAGTGGCAACAGGATGCAAGCATCTTGTTGTCTCCTGCCTCCCTGGGGCACCTGGGGTGGGCCACTGTGAGATTCAGGAAGCTGGACTAGATGGGCCCTTGGCCTGATCCAGCATGGCTCTTCTTATGTTCTTATGTTAAGGAAGGTCCCATTGGCATCAATGCAAGTCGGTCAAATTGCAGCCACAAGAGCTGCCGATCCAGTGTGGGGCTATAGTAGGGCACAGGGTTAAAGCCCCCTCCCTCTCCATAGCTCTGATAAGGTCACAATAGTGTGCAGCTACTATTCACATCAAAAAAAATAATTTCCAGTCACGCTGTTAATACAGGGTGTCACAAAGTCTCTTTACAATTGCAAAAAATCACAAAAAATGCAAATGATGAGATGTGTTAATGATATCACGCCCCTAGATTTCTTTCTGTGGGGCTACGTTACAGACATGGTGTACAGAACAAAGACACAGGACATTACTGGCTGTTGCCACCATTGATGAGACTTAACTATGCTACAGCGAACATGGCAGGAAATCGATTATCGCCTTGATGTGCTGCGTGCAACCAATGGTGCACATATAGAGGTTTATTAATTGATGCAAAATAAACTTCAATATATACTCCTAATATTGTATACTTTCCATACATGTATCTCTTAATTTGTTTTTATAATGCAAGTTTGAAATTGTAAAGGGACTTTGTGGACACCCTGTACATTGTCTGCCCAGAGACATTGTTGTCCTTGGTGTATACATCTTTTGTCTCACTGTTGTCTCTGGTCAAACAGATTTTGCTTTTTTTTTTTTTTAACTGCTACAATACCCTGTGCATCCTCTTTCCACAGTGGAATGCATATACATCATGAGCAACAATGTCCTTGTCATACAACTCCAGGCCCCTGGGGAAAGAAAACACACCTATGGTCTTTCCCAAGGAAGGGGCCATTGCTCAATACAGGGCACATGTTTTGCATGCAGAAAGCCTAAGGGTTCCCTGACATGTCAATCCCTGACATCTCCCTGGAGGACTGATATGAAGAAGAATCCTGTTTCAGACCCTGGAAAGCTGCTGCCAATCACAATATAGAGAACATATTTCTGAAACGTGACATTAATATATCATGCATGTAAAAAGTACATTTAAAAGAAACAATCGCACATGCGAGTGGAATCACACATGCATTATAAAGAGATAATCTAGTAATTTCCCACATAATGATGGCATTCTGGAACCATATGTAAAGAAATGTCCAGTTGTCTAATAAATAATAGTATCATTTAAATTCTTGAAAGGACTTCCATGTTGGAATTAGCACCCAACCCATGTGTAGAAAGATAATCACATGTGGCAATCACATGTGCATATTTAAATATATGTCTATGTGTACTACAAGGTGAGCTTACCGTGATGGAATTACAGTATGCTATGTTTGGATTCCTAAGACTTCTAGGCTATTAATGCATGAAACTAGTCTGTGGAATTCATTGCCACAATATCTGGTGATGGCCACTAGCTGAGATGCCTTTAAAGGGGGATTTGCATATTCATGGAACATAGGCCTATCAGCAACTACCAGCCATGGTAGCTACAACTAGGCTTACCGGATACAAACTGGGACAAAGTCCCTATACCTTTAACCATAGTATAGAAGAGGGAATTTTGGTAGGTGCAGCTTTTGAAACCCTCCCTTGATTAGTTGCACCTGCCCAAATTCCCTCTTCTATACAATGTTTAAAGATCTAAGCACTCTGTCCCAGTTTGTATCTGATAACCCTCGATGTAAAGTACTTCCAGATTCAACCATAGCTAGAGTTACCAGATACAAACTGGGACAGAGTGCCTATACCTAACCATTGTATAGAAGAGGGAATTTGGGCAGGTGTAGCTTTTGAAACCCTCCCATGATGAGCTGCACCTGCTCAAATTCCTGCTTCTATGCAATGGTTAAAGGTATAGGCACCCTGTCCCAGTTTGTATCTGGTAACCCTAGCCATAGCCTGTCTTTGAAAACCAGTTGTAGGGGATCATTGGTGGAAGAACATATTTTGCTCTAGCTTATGCCAGCTTGTAGACCCTTGTGAGAAACAAGATGCTGGAGTAGGTGGGCCTTTGGCCTGATCAAGCAGGGCTTTTCGTGTTCTTATATATTGTGCTATTTGTTCATTAGATTTATGCCTTTAATATTGCCAAGGTCATTCCCAATTCAAAACAAGTGCAAGGATAAATATTTGAACTGTTGGATTCATTGTTTGTTTTCCCCACTACAGTCCTCTGTATGTGTCCTGAGACAGAATAATAATATTGTTTTTTAACATATTAGATAAGAACTTCCTACTGTGCTAGGGAAATACCAACAGAGACTGATCATCGCCCAGCAAACAAACATGAAGCATTTTTAGCAGTGTGCTGAACGGCACCCAATGCCTGTAATCAGGGCCGGCCTTAAGCCAGTGTGAGCACACTTTGGGGGGCCCTGCACTAGCACAGCAAGCAGATCACCTGCAGCTGCATCTGGGATCTCTATGGGCTGTAGGTCAGTGGGCCGAGCAAAGCAGCTTTACCGTGGGGCCCTCCCACCTGACCCTGCCTCCAAATTGCCCAAAATGGGCCTATGTCACCTACATGATGATGTCACCACCAATTATTTCCAGATGCCGCATGCAGCATCACAAGTGCTTCTCTTGGTTAGTGGGGGGGGCCCCCGTGGGAATGCCCAGCACTGGGCCCCACCATTCCTAGAGCCGGCCCTGCCTGTAATTCTTGCCATATTTAGGGCCCAATCCCATCTGGGCCTTGCATTGCTGGAACTCCCACTCCAGTTGTGCATTGCTGGAACTCCCACTCCCACTCCCACTCCCTTGCATTGCTGGAACTCCCACTCCAGTTCTTTACAGGGGTAGAAATGCTGGGCTGCTGCCAAGTGCCCAGGACAGGTGAGTTTCTCACCGCTTGGCGGGAAGGTTTTTCTGGGCAGGGGGGTGGGGTGGGGTGGGGTGGGGTGGGGGAAGGCAGGGAGGGGCAAAACTGGGGGGGGCAGCCTGGAGGGCTGTTCAGGCCCAGGAAGGGGATGGAGACGGTTGGAGAGGCTGCTGCCAGAACCTATCCCATCTCCCGTGCCTAAAAGACCTACATGAGCTACTTGACCAAAATGTTTGCTGGTGCAGATCCAAGTAGCCGCATACTGTAGGTAGGGTTACCAGATACAAACAGGGGCAGAGTGTCTATATTTTAACCATTACATAGCAGAGGGAATTTTGGCAGGTGCAGCTCATCATTGAAGGGTTTCAAAAGCTGCACCTGCCCAAATTCCATCCGCTGTACAATGATTAAAGGCAGAGCCATAATGCTCTGGGGCAGTGAAGTCACGACTCTGCCAATTTGCGCCCCCAGGGCAGTGACATCACAGGTTCTCCCTGCAGAGGGGCAGGTGCAGGAGGCAGCCAGCACTTTCTCTATCTATCTTTCTATCTGGAAGAGACTGCTTATGCGATCCATCGTTTTCATGGCCTCATTTGCCTGCCCCATGGTGGTAACCAAATCAACACAAACTCACAATGCCATGCCAGACCTGAGGGCTCACTTGTCACATGCTAGTTAACAATGACTAGGCCAGAAAGAAATTTTTCTAGCCCAACATAAATTATGGATTCTAGGCCCACCTCAGCAACCTGCCTTGTTTCTCGGTGAAGACAAAATCCTGTTTTCTTGGAGTGAAGACAGGATTATCCAAGATTCTAGACAGACACCAAGGCAGGACTTTCTGGATGTGACTGGATAGAAATGAGCGAATATCATTTGCTCTTTCCATCCATCTCTTGCTTGTTCTTTTGACACAGGAGCAATTCTGGATATCACCCTGATGGCTAATGTTCAGAGTTCATACGCCAGCTTCTACCTCTCATGTGTGACAGGCGAGCAGAATGTGAGCCTCCAGATTGACAGAGACAATAAAATCGTCATGACTCATCCCAAGTCCAAGTTCCAGATGTACAAGAACAGCAGCAAGGAAGTGCAGCTGCGCAACTTCTCTCTGGCAGACCTGGTGGGCATCATGTATTGCTTGGGGCAGACGCAGACGGAGGAAACCCGAGTAGTGTATGTGCACAATAACTTGAATGGTAAGCGAGAGAGAGAGAGAGAGAGAGAGAGAGAGAGAGAGAGAGAGAGAGAG
>JAJKFI010000055.1:2617122-2640852 GCA_029204185.1 Lerista edwardsae
CTCTCTCTCTCTCTCTCTCTCTCTCTCTCTCTCTCTCTCTCTCTCTCCAGGTTGTCAAGACAAGAAATGGGGCCCCTTTTGTGATAAGGACTGTCCTGACTGCTTGAATGGAGGCATTTGCCACCACGTTGTGGGAGAGTGCATCTGTTCACCCGGTTTCATGGGTACCCGGTGTGAAAAAGGTTAGAAGCCCCATATGGTGGGATTTGGTGAGAAGGTTTCCTGCTGCAACATGGACTGAGGTTGTAGTTTCCAAAAAGTGTAGCTGGAGCTGCCACTTGCTGTTGCAAAAAAATTGACCCAACCTGAATGCTGAATCCAAGTCATACCGGGTCCTTATCAGCCCTATGTGTTTTACTGACTTCTGAGCTCCTATACAGAGTCAGCCAGAATCAGATGTGCCTGACTCAGTCTTCCTCTTCCCCTATGCCTCAGGGGCCAGGGAGAGCTCATGCTTAGGGCACATCTTCACAGCCACTCTGTGTCACATTGGAACACCTTGAAAAAAGCTTCTCAGAGATAGACCTGTCTCTCTGAGCCATGGGGAGTGGGTGGACAACCGTGGCTTGCAGCTCTGCATAGAGAACTCTGGGACAAAAGGAACTGGGCTTGGGCTTGGAGATCCCAGGAGAGAGGCTTGGCCTCAAAGCAGAGGGGAGTCATTCGTTGCAAGAGTGATGCTGGCCTGCTGTGTGGGGACAGAGGGGAGAGAAGGCACCCGGAATGAATCAAACGTGGTCTGGAGTGGAAACGGAACCCTGATGGGAATCTTCTTGTCTTGCAGCTTGCAGAGAAGGCAGGTTTGGACGAAACTGCCAAGAGCAGTGCCATGGGGAGCAAGGGTGCAGAGGGCTGGCCTTCTGCCTCCCGGACCCCTATGGCTGTTCCTGTGCTGCTGGGTGGAGTAATCCCCAGTGTGGTTCAGGTATGTCCACCTGCAGTCCTCTTCTGCTCTTCCCAGACATTTTTGTAGTACTCTCAATCAGTGGTGTCATTCAAATGATTTAGGAACAGGAACTCACTTTTCATTGGCACTTGTCGGGAACCCGGAACCAGCCACGGAGCCCGTTAGGATCCAGAACGCCCATTCTGGTCCATTCCCCCTGAATGACATCACTGCCTTCGCCCCCCTAGGAATCTGGAGTCGCTCCCTTTAACCCTCTGAGTGCCGGCCAATCAAGAAGAAAAGCTCTTTGCAGAGGAATTGGGAGGGGGGAGGAGGGAGAGTGAAGTGGGCGGAGTCAACCCTAATTTTAACTAGTGGAACTGAGTTCCCCCGCGTTCCCCCTGCATGACATCACTGCTCTCAATCCTCTACATGTCTACTTGGAAGTAAGTCTTTTTATAATTAATGGAGCTTACTCCTGGGTAAATGTAGATATGATTGCAGCCTAAATCCCCAACTACTGATGCAGCCCTGCCAATGGAGAGTACATCATATCCTGCAAGGGGGGGGAGTCTGAAGGACTCCTCAAAGTAAGGGAACTTTTGTTCCCCTACCTCAGGGCAAGATTCCACTGCCCAAAATGGGTTTCCTCATATCTGCACCAGCTATTTTGCTGGAGCAAGCCTAAGGAGAGTAAGGGGGAGTGAAGGGGAAGGCATTCACATCTGGCATACATCAGTGTGGCCAAGATCCATCCTCCCCTCCCCATTCCAAAATTATCTAATTGAGAGCGCAATCCTAACCTGGAGGTGGCTGGCACAGTAAGGCCAGCAAAGTTTGGCTAGCACAAGGGACACCATAAAGTCTGTTTGGACCACTCTTGGAGTCAGAGAGGCCAGCTCATAGATGTGCGCCATCCTCCCTGACTCCAAAAGTGGTCCAAACGCACTTTATGATGACCCTGGTGCCAGTCAAACTTTGCTAGGTTAGGTAGGGCCTAACTCCGGTTTAGGATTGTGTCTGAATGTTTCATAAATCCTGAAGTCTTATACTTGACATCAACGGGTCATAGTAAATTCCATGATTTTTGGTTCAAAACCTGCACTTAAGTTTTGTAATAGATGACTATATTTAGTATGTAGAAACTGCCTTGACATGATTCATGCCAGTCCTCAACGCACAAGGGAGTAATTCAGATGAAATCCTCCTTCCATGAAATTGATGTTATGTGAAATTGATGTTGTGCCATCAATTCACTGTGACTCTTTACTGCATCTGAAACATAATATGAGAACTGGAAAATTGGGGTGTGGTGAACCAATGGGCAAGAAAGGTTCATGCAGGGGTAGTCAGAAACCATAAATCTCCGAACAGTATCTGGGGATGCAAATAGTCACATATCAAAGTTTTTGAAAACACGTTATTCCATTGTTACTACCTACAAAATGATTAGTTGTCTCATGACTTCCTGAAAATCTGTATGTGGACAAGAGGCTCAAAAGCAATTCCTGTGTGTCAGAGGAGTACTAATATCTTGCTTAGTATTTTTATACAGCTTTAATTGTTTACTCGTCTGGGACTCTGCCTGGCTGCTAGCCAGGAGAGAGTAGCTTCCTCCTTTTGTTTCTTTACAATCATTTCCCTCCTGCTTGGCCTCAACAGGCCAACGGCAAGGTCCTTGTGAGTAAGAAGTTCCAAAGCAAAAAGAAACTTAAAGGAATCTCTTTCCGCAATGCTTTGTTCTCTCTTAAAATAGATCTCTCCTTCTCTCTCCGCCCTAGAAGATACTGTACTCCTAGGGAAACCATTATCTCTAAGCCCCTCAAGGCATGGTATTTTCAGGTTCCATGCTTTCTGAGCATAAAGCTGCCTCTGCTTTTCCTTATTTCAATGTGCAAGATAAAAGCGGAGTGAACTTCCGGCCTCTGATTAGACTTTCTCCTTAAACCATCTTTGATATGTAAGGTTAAAGCCACACATGCATTTTAAAGTGTTTTAATAATCCATTGGGAATCTTCTCCTGCTGCACTTAATATACATTACCGCTGTTCAAAAATTATATCATTCCCACCTCAAATGTCATAGGTAGAGGTGTGGTTTTTGGGTGGTTTCCCCCCCCCAATTTCTTGATTAAAATAGCAAATTGCAGAGTTATGTGTTTTTATCCTACATTCTGATTCCAAGTTCTCATTTTTATTAATTTTAACTGCTTTAAAAGTGTACTAGGTAGGTATATAGATGCTATCGTGTCAGCAGATATAACCGCAGGATTATTTCTAATAGGAAAAGTAGTAATTCTAATTGGTAATTTCAGGAAAATGTCTTAAACATCCAAATGCGGTGTTTTGTGTTTTTATTCAGATATTTTAACCACCAAAAAGGTGGGAAACTGCCAGAAAGCAGTTTTTGTCAACAACAAAAATCCCCTACCCCTGCCCATAGGTGAAAGAAGGCCCACCTCGCCTGGACAGGGCTCCTGGCACCCTATGAGTGACAAGAGTCAGCTGCATGACCCACAGGTGCCCTTCAAGCCTACCGAACCGCCATTTCCTTCACCATCCCACTATCCACCTCTAGTGAAATGTGGCAGCTTTTGCTTTATTTTCATTTGAAGTAGTAGTGCAACATATATATGCGCACACACGTGTTTGTGTTCACATAGATATACATACACTGGTGCACATAGCTCTTTTCCTTTTGAAGAAACTCCTCTTCCTCTACACTCTTTCAAGCAGTAAGAGCCATAAAGGCTTAAGAGGAAAGACAGAAAGCTTCTCGGCCTCACTGACAAAAGGTGGCCTTCTGTCTCTGGAGATGTGGTGAGAAGCTGAGCTGGGCCCCCTTGTGTTTTTTGCCCACAGCTTGTAGCCCCGGGAAGTATGGCCCAGACTGTGCCCTGGAGTGTCGCTGCCAGAACGGAGGCACCTGCAACCGGTTCAGTGGGTGCATTTGCCCATCAGGCTGGCATGGACAGCACTGTGAAAAGTCAGGTAACAGCAGTATGTATGGCACCTTGGGGAGCCAGGAGTGGCAGCGACTGGCCCATTTTGTTGAATGCTTTTGTTACGACTAAAATAATAACTGCAATTCCCATTGTGATTTTGGGTGCCAAGACCGGATCCCCCAGATCATCGGCTTGGACTCACACCTGGAGTTTAACCTGGGCTCCGAGCCTGTGATGATCTGCAAGGCAACCGGCAACCCACCCCCTGTGCGTGACAGCATCGAGCTGCGCAAGCCGGATGGAACCGTGTTCACGGTAAGGGATCATCATGGCCTGGATCTGACCTTGCCCGGTCCTGGGGCCCTGGGTGTGCCCCCCACTGCTTCTGGGGGCCGTCTTCTCTTCATGGCCTGCACCCTCCTCGCTCTGCCATCCCCTCACTCAGATCAGCCTCTGAGCACCCCGTCATGTCAAATAAGCTGAAGGGTGTTCATTTGAGCTAAATACTGTGAGCTGGCAACCCCAGCTGTGCTTAGAACTGTAGGCAGGAAGGATAAATGAAAGGTTTCAGGAAAAGAAGTAGGCTCAGTGTCAAGCAATATGCGAAGTTATTGCTTAACACACCCTCTCTCTCCTTAGAAGCATATGGTACATCTTATAGCACTTTGAACCTGCCATGGTTTCTCCCAAAGACCCCCCAGAATGTCTGTTTCGGAGGGTGTTAAGAAATCTCAGTTAAACATCTCTAGCTCCATTCAGGTTTCAAGTCCCAGGGGAGAGCAAATGACAATTATGTTCAGTGCTCAAGACTCTGGGATGGAGGGGCCCATGGTCTCCCTCTAGTGTTCACAGGGACAAACAACAACCAAGTCCCATGAGGTGACAACCCTTCCATTTTCAATGGTTAAGCAGAAGAAAATAAGGGATCACGCTAGGAAAAATGAACGGGAACTTCTAGTATCCTTTCACCCGTCACACTCTCTCCTCCAGGGTCCTCTTCCCCCATAGAGGAGACAAACAAGAGCTCAAGCCTGGCCCACATGGCATGGTCAGCTCACCATAAATGAGAAGGGAGGAGGCCTCTGTGTCTGCTGTTGAGTGGGAGCAGTCACAGCAGACTTTGCTCTAGAAGCCTTGACCATCCTCAACATGAAACCCATACAAGCCATTTCTGCTGCTCCGCCATCAATCAGTTTTTAATTCCTAGCGTTCTCTCACCATATCTTGCGAAATATTTCATCCTGATGTTTCATGAAGGCAGCAAGTGGCCTGACAATTCTAGGTTCTGGTGGCCTTTCTTAATATTTCTCAGGGCGCAATCCTAACCTGAAGTTAGGCCAGTACAGTTAGGCCAGCACAGTTTGGCTGGCACAAGGGCCACCATAAAGTGCATTTGGACCACTCTCAGAGTTAGGGAGGATGGTGCATATCTGTGTGCCAGCCTCTCTGACTCTGAGAGTGGGCCTAACATACTTTACGGTGTCCCTTGTGCTAGGCAAACATTGCCGGCCTAACTGTGCTGGCCTAACTCCAGGTTAGGATTGCACCCTCAGTGCTAGAAATCAATCAATCTCAATCAATCTCTAGTATTTATATACCGCTTTTCAACACAAAGTTCACAAAGCGGTTTACAGGCAAATAGTAACATTAAAGTTAAATGGCTCCCTGTCCCAAAAGGGCTCACAATCTAAAAGAATGGAGAACACCACCAGCAACAGCCACGAGAAAGACACTGTGCTGGGGTGAAAAGGGACAATTGCTCTCCCCCTGCTAAATACTGTATAAGAGGACACCACTTGAAAAAGTGCCTCTTGCCCAGTTAGCAGGGGTTGAAATGATGCAATATGAGCCAACCCTGCCTTTTTTTTTTTTTTATAAGCCATCATGGAATTCATGTATAGTTTCCAGGTAGTCCCCCATCCAGGCACTGAGCAAACCTGGACCTACTTAGTTTCATCAAAGTGGCCGTATCATCTGCCCCCAGGGCCATGCCCTGGGACCCAGTGGGACTGCCTTGTATCCCAATGGGACTGTGTTTTCCCCAAATGTATGTATGCAGGAGACTAGGACAAGGAATGACTGTGTTGTTACTCTTGGTTGTCCAGCCCAACAAAGCCATCATGGAAAAGGACAAGACTACCTGTGAATTCCAAGTGCCGCCACTTACTCTCTCCGACACTAGCTTCTGGGAATGCCGTGTTTCTACCACGGGTGGGCAGGACAATGGCAAGTTCAAGGTCACTGTGAAAGGTGAGAAGGCAATGCAGGTGAGATTTCGAGAAGCTGTTCTACCTTCAGTCATAAAGAAGGAAATCCTTAAGTGCCTGAAAAGGAAAGACTGAAATGTTTAGCTCACTAACCTCCTATGATATTTTGCAGTGTGTGTTCAGAAAACACAAGGGTATTGTATGGTGGTAGGCTAGTATCAATTTAATGTCTAAATTTCCAAGCAGAGGAACATAAGTCAGGGAGGGAGGAGGCAAGAATTGCACAAGGCGTTGTTCAGGAAAATATTGCATGAGAAATATTTATTTTATTTATTTGAAAAATTAGAGCTGGTGTAGATCGATTCCAGCTGTTCCAATCACCTTTCTCCCAAGCACAGGGCTGTTAATTATTATTATTATTATTATTATTTATTAGATTTTTATCCCGCCTTTATGCCCGAAGGCACCCAAGGCGGCATTACAAAAAATATAAAATTTAACATTAAACAACAATATAAAAACAATATTAAAACAATATAATAAAAACAAAATTAAACAAAACAATAGAATTTAAAAACAAGCCCTGTGGATCATAAGATATAAAATATAACACACCAGCCAGCCAGCCTGTCAACAATTAAAAGCTTTTTGAAATAAAAAGGCCTTCAGCCCCCGCCGAAATGTTAACAAGGAGGGAGCAGTTCTCAGTTCTAAGGGGAGGGTGTTCCAAAGGTGGGGGGCCACCACCGAGAAGGCCCTCTTCCTGGCCGCCACCCCTCTCACTTCTCCTGGTGGCAGCACAGTCAAAAGGGCCCCTCCAGATGATCTAAGAGTACGGGTAGGATTATATGGAAGGAGGCGGTCCCTCAAATACCCCGGACCCGAGCCGTAAAGGGCTTTAAAAGTCAACACTAGCACCTTGAATTGGGCCCAGAACAGAACCGGCAGCCAGTGTAGTCGCCGAAGCAACGGCTCGACAGAGTCAAACCGACGTGCCCCAGCAACCACCTGAGTCGCCGCGTTCTGTTGTTGTTGTTGTTGTTGTTCAGTCGCTAAGTCGTGTCCGACTCTTCGCGACCCCATGGACCACAGCACGCCAGGCCTCCCTGTCCTCCACTAGCTTCCTGAGTTCACCCAATTTCATATTCATTGCTTCGGTGACACTATCTAACCATCTCATCCTCTGTCGCCCCCTTCTCCTTTTGCCTTCAATCTTTCCCAGCATGAGGGTCTTTTCTAAAGAGTCCTCTCTTCTCATCAGGTGGCCAAAGTATTGGAGCTTCAGCTTCAGCATTTGTCCTTCCAGGGAGCAATCAGGCTTGACTTCCTGGAGAATTGACCGATTGGATCTCTTTGCAGTCCAGGGGACTCTCAAGAGTCTTCTCCAACACCATAATTCAAAAGCATCGATTCTTCGACGCTCTGCCTTTCTTATGGTCCAGCTCTCACAGCCATACATGGCTACTGGGAAAACCATCGCTTTGACTATGCGAACCTTTGTTGGCAGGGTGATGTCTCGGCTTTTGATTAAGCTATCTAGGTTCACCATAGCTTTCTTCCCAAGAAGTAAACGTCTTTTAATTTCATGGCTGCAGTCACCATCTGCGGTGATCTTGGAGCCCAGGAAAATAAAGTCTGTCACTGCTTCCATTTCTTCCCCTTCTATTTGCCAGGAAGTGATGGGAGTGGTTGCCATGATCTTAGTCTTTTTAATGTTGAGCTTCAAACCAATTTTGGCACTTTCCTCTTTCACCCTCATCAAAAGGTTCTTTAGGTCTTCCTCACTTTCTGCCAGTAGAGTGGTATCGTCTGCATATCTGAGGTTGTTGATGTTTCTCCCAGCAATCTTGATTCCAGCTTGTGAGTCATCCAGCCCTGCCTTCCTCATGATGTACTCTGCGTATAAGTTAAATAAGCAGGGTGACAATATACAGCCTTGTCGTACTCCTTTCCCAATTTTAAACCAGTCGGTTGTTCCATGTCCAGTTCTAACTGTTGCTTCCTGACCCGCATAAAGGTTTCTCAGAAGGCAGATCAGGTGGTCTGGAACTCCCATCTCTTCAAGAACTTGCCACAGTTTGTTGTGATCCACACAATCAAAGGCTTTAGCATAATCAATGAAGCAGAGGTAGATGTTTTTCTGGAACTCTCTTGCTTTCTCCATGATCCAGCGAAGGTTGGCAATTTGATCTCTAGTTCCTCTGCCTCTTCGGAAACCAGCTTGTACATCTGGTAGTTCTCGATTCACATACTGCTGAAGCCGAGCTTGTAGGATTTTGAGCATGACCTTGCTAGCATGTGAAATGAGTGCAATGGTGCGGTAATTCGAGCAATCTTTGGCATTGCCCTTCTTTGGGATTGGAATGTAAACTGATCTTTTCCAGTCTTGTGGCCACTGTTGGGTTTTCCAAATTTGCTGGCATATGGAGAGCAGCACTTGGACAGCATCCTCTTTTAAGATTTTGAGTAATTCCGCTGGAATGCTGTCACCTCCACTAGCTTTGTTGTTAGTGAGGCTTTCTAAAGCCCACTTGACTTCACTCTCCAGGATGTCAGGTTCGAGCTCAGTGACTGTACCACTGTGGTTATCAGGAACATTTAGATCGGCCTTATAGAGTTCCTCTGTGTATTCTTGCCACCTCTTCTGAATCTCATCTGCTTCTGTTAGGTCCTTGCCATTTTTGTCCTTTATTGTGCCTACCTTAGCACAAAATTGCCCTTTGACATCTCCAATTTTCTTGAAAAGTTCTCTAGTCCTCCCCATTCTGTTGTTTTCCTCTATTTCTTTGCATTGCTCATTTAGAAAGGCCTTCCTATCTCTCCTTGCTGTTCTCTGGAAATCTGCATTCAGTTGGGTATATCTTTTCCTTTCTCCCTTGCTTTTGGCTTCTCTCCTTTCCTCAGCTATTTGTAAAGCCTCGTCAGACAGCCACTTTGCCTTCTTGCATTTCTTCCTCTTTGGGATGGTTTTAGTTGCTGCCTCCTGTACAATGTTACAGACCTCCGTCCAAAGTTCTTCAGGCACTCTGTCTACCAAATCTAAGCCCCTAAATCTATTTGTCACCTCCACTGTATATTCGTAGGGGATCTGATTTAGGTCATACGTGGAGGGCCTAGCGGTTTTCCCTACTTTTTTCAGTTTAAGCCTGAATTTGGCAAGAAGAAGCTGATGATCTGAGCCACAGTCAGCTCCAGGTCTTGTTTTGACTGCCTGTATGGAACTTTTCCATCTTTGGCTGCAAAGAATGTAATCAATCTGATTTCGATGTATACCATCTGGTGAAGTCCATGTGTACAGTCGCCGTTTGTGTTGCTGGAAAAGGGTGTTTGCTATGACTAATGTGTTCTCCTGACAGAACTCTATCAGTCTTTGCCCTGCTTCATTTTGTACTCCAAGACCAAACTTGCCTGTTATTCCTCTTACCTCTTGACTGCCTACTTTAGCATTCCAATCCCCTATGATGAGAAGGACATCTTTTTTGGGTGTTAATTCTAGAAGCTGTTCTAGGTCTTCATAGAAGCGGTCAACTTCTTCCTCATCAGCACCAGTGGTTGGGGCGTAGACTTGGATTACTGTGATGTTGAAAGGTTTGCCTTGGATCCGAATGGAAATCATTCTATCATTTTTGAGGTTATACCCCAGTACTGCTGTTCTCACTCTCTTGTTCACGATGAAGGCTACTCCATTTCTTCTAAGGGATTCCTGCCCACAGTAGCAAATATAATGGTCATCTGAATTAAATTCTCCCATTCCTGTCCACTTTAGTTCACTAACTCCCAGGATGTCGATGTTCAGCCTTGACATCTCACGTTTGACCACATCTAGCTTGCCTTGATTCATAGATCTGACGTTCCAGGTTCCTATGTAGTATTGTTCTTTGCAGCATCGCACTTTCCTTTCACTTCCAGACACATCCACAGCTGAGCTTCCTTTCAGTTTTGGCCCAGCTACTTCACTCTTTCTGGAGCTACTAGTACTTGTGTTCTGCTCTTCCCCAGTAGCATAATGGACACCTTCCGACCTGAGGGTCTCATCTTCCAGTGTCATATCGTTTAGCCTTTTTGTTCTGTAATCCATGGGGTTTTCTTGGCAAGAGTACTGGAGTGGGTTGCCACTTCCTTCTCCAGCGGACCACGTTTAGTCAGAACTCTCTGCTGTGACCTGTCCATCTTGGGTAGCCCTACATGGCATAGCTCACAGCTTCATTGAGCTACTCAAGCCCCTTCGCCACGACAAGGCAGTGATCCATGAAAGGGATCACTGTAATTTCCGGACTGTCTTCAAAGGCAGCCCCACGTAGAGCGCATTGCAATAATCTAATCTAGATGTCACTAGGGCATGGGTCACAGTGGCCAGGTCCGCACAGCTCAGGTACAGCCACAGCTGGCAAATCAGCCGAAGCTGAACAAAGGCTCCCCTGGCCACCGCCGCCACCTGGGACTCCAGGAGTAGCTGTGGATCCAGGAGAACCCCCAAGCTGCGAACCTGCTCCTTCAGAGGAAGTGCAACCGCATTCAGAGCAGGACGATAGTCCAATACCCGAGCTGTGGATTTCCGAACCAAAAGCACCTCTGTCTTATCCGGATTTAATTTCAGCTTGTTTGCCCACATCCAGCCCCCAACTGCCTCCAGACAGCGATCCAGGACCTCAAGCACATCCTCAGAATCAGGGGGAAAGGAGAGATAAAGTTGGGTGTCATCAGCATATTGATGGCACCCCACTCCAAACCCCCGGATGACCTCTCCCAGCGGTTTCATGTAGATGTTAAACAGCATGGGGGATAAGATGGAACCTTGCGGCACCCCAAACCTAAGAGATCGGGGTGCCGAACAAGCGTCCCCCAGCACCACCTTCTGGGATCTGTCAGCCAGGAAGGAGCGGAACCACTTCAAAACGGTGCCTCCAAGCCCCAGCCCGGCCAGCCGACCCAGAAGGACACCCTGGTCGATGGTGTCGAAAGCCGCTGAGAGGTCCAGCAGGACTAACAGGGTCGCACTTCCCCTGTCCATCCCCCGGCGAAGGTCATCCACCAAGGCGACCAAGGCAGTCTCGGTCCCGAACCCCGGCCTGAAGCCAGATTGGAATAGGTCCATATAATCCATTTCCTCCAGTACCCTCTGAAGCTGGGACGCCACCACCAGCTCAATCACCTTGCCCAGAAATGGGATATTGGAGACTGGCCGAAAGTTGTTTAAATTTGTGGGATCCAGGGAGGGCTTCTTCAGGAGAGGGCGAACCATCGCCTGCTTCAAATGTTTGCTCGTGTTAAATGCATGTCCCTTGTCTACTCTGTGCTTTGTCTTGTTTGGGATGGACTCTCTAACACTGGGATTGTTCCCTTCTCTAGTGCCACCTGTGCCACTCAGCCCTCCAAAGCTTCTGGCCAAGCAAAGTCGGCAGCTTGTGATTTCCCCTGTGGGGAATATCTCAGGTGATGGGCCCATCATCTCCATCAAAGTTCTGTACAAGCCCAACGATGATACTTCTCGCTGGTCATCCATTGTAGGTAAGGAGTTTCTTCTGCCCAGACAGAGCTGGCGTGTTCAGCACAGTGGTCTCTCCAAGCCGTGTCTGTTAATAGCTTAAATTTTTCTTAGGCATATATAAATTGATCCAGGAGAGTCTACTGTGGGGTGGGGAGCAAACATTTTCAGGTCTACTGATCATGAAGACACAAGGTTTCTTCTAGGGCAGTGCTTCTCAATCTTTTTATCGCCACAACCCACTTTGACGGCCACGGCAGCACTTTGCATCCCAAAATGTCTTGCAGCTTCTGGGTAGTGCTGGCGCATGACCCATATTTTTGGCTGCATTGTGCCCCAGAATGTCTTGAGGATTCCAGGTAGCACTGGCACATGACCTACCAAAAATAGGGTCACAGCCCCCTGGTGGGTTGTGATCCAGTTTGAGAATTGCTGTTCTAGGCTACATTCTCTCTCTCTCTCTCTCTCTCTCTCTCTCACACACACACACACACACACACACACGCACGCACGCACGCACGCACAAGCACACATGCACACAGATGTATGTGTGTGCGAGCGAGTGTAAGCATGCACACACACACACAGAGGAGATGTGACTGACATATCCTAAGTCCCCCAAATGGGCATGGCACTGAGAGAGACTGGCACGGTCCCTATAGCACACAACAGAAGAGGGAGGTACACAAGGTAGGAAAGGCTGCGGAGTTGTGGATCCCAAAGCAAAAAAAGTCCTCCCCTGTGGGCACACAGTCACAGAAAGCATGTGGAACAATGGAGATGGAGAACAAACAGATAGAGACTCAGCACTAATGGGCCCTATTCTGATCAACAGTTGACAATGCCCAGAATATCACCCTGATGAACCTGCGACCTGTCACCGCCTATCTTGTTAAAGTTCAGCTAACACGCCCTGGAATTGGAGGGGAAGGTGCCATGGGGCCCCAGGCTATCATGGTAACAGAGTGCCCAGGTAAGTAGTTAGTGGCCAACAAGTCAGATTCCGATCCTGCAGACTGGGGTGGGGAAAGAGGCAGGAAAAGGAAATGCAAAGACTGGTTGCGCCGGAGAGAGTTCTTGTAAGGATGGATGTAGATACCATTGGGAGTGTCCTCCAGCTTGTACTTCACTGCCTTCAAGGAAATGGGCCTGTTTGTCATGGCATGGACTCAAACAGAATGAGAGCCTTGTCCTGCTGTCCTTTGAGAGAAGATTTACCCAAGGCCATTCAATTACGCTTGTTTTTAGACTGTTGCGTATTCTGCCTAGTTAATCTGTTTCTGGCCCAAATCCTACCCAACTTTCCAGCACTGACATAGCTGTGCCAATGGGGCATGTGCTGAATCCTGCAGGGGGGGGGCAGTCAAGGAGGCCTCCTCAAGGTAAAGGAATGCTTGTTCCCTTACCTCAGAGCCGCAGTGCTGGAACGTTGGTTCATTTGTCACCCTCTGAATAAACAAACGACTAAATAATGCCCCAGGCCAGTAGTGAAATTCAGGGGGTTCGCCCAGGTTCTATAGAACCGTTTGTTAAATGGCCGGGCCCTGCCCACTCGCTTACCTCGGCTGGCTTCGGGGGTTTTTTTTTGGCTCTGGCTATGATGTCATAGAACTGGTTGTTAATTCATTTGAATTGCACCACTGCCTCAGGCCCTTGGATACCTTATAATATTCACATTGAAAAGAACAAGCCCTGCCTCGGCTTAGGGCCAAGGAAAACATCCACCCAAGCAAGAGTGCAGTGAATGTGCATTAAGCTCTCATTACAATGTCCGTATGACTGTAAGCATGCCAGCACAACACTGGAAAATGCTACAGACTTCTTGTTTCTTTGCTGCCACTTCCTTGCCTTGGATCCTCCTGTTGGAGCCAAGCAGCAAGCATTCTGGAGCAGCCCTCTTGCATAGGTTGGGCATGCCTTCTCCGAAGTGCTTGGGACCAGAAGTGTTTTGGATATTTTTTTTTATTTTATTTTTTTGCATATACCTAAAGAGATATCTTGGGGATGGGGCCCAAGTCTAAATAAAAAATTAATTTGTATTTCATATAGACCTTATACACATCGCTTGAAGGTATATGCTTAATAATTGCTTAATTATTAAGCAAAATGCTTAATAATTTTGCGCAACCCGTCACATTAGGTCAGGTGTGGAATTTTCACTGGTAGCATCACGTCGGCACTCAAAAAAGCTTTGGTTTTTGGAATACTTTGAATTTCAGGATTCCAGATAAGGGATGCCCGACCTGTAGTCATTGTAGGTTGCATTTAAAACTGACAAGACAGGAAACCTGGTCTGAGGTTATGGCCTAAGCTGAATTGAAATGGACTCAAACCTATTGGCTTGTTGGCCACAGTATCAGGCTGATAAGGCCCTATTTCTCTGTTTCATAAAGAGCCAACAGCAAAGCCTGTGATTGAAGGGACATTTGTCGAGGGGAGGAACACGCTGCGCGTGAACTGGAATTTGCCACACAGTGACAGCGTGGCTACTGGGTTCCTTGTCCGGCTCTATGACTCAGAGAAGGTGCTCATATACCAGGAGAACATCACATCCATGATTGTGCAGTCTGCCTACATTCCAAACCTGGAATTCAACAAGGTCTACAGCCTGGAAGTGCGAGCCTATCGCTGCGCCAGCCTAGGACCACCCTCAGACCCCTACCCGGTCAAGATCAACAGCAAAGGTGGGTGGTGGGATGTAGTGTTTAGTGAGCTCTGTCACCTGGTGGAAAGGGACCCTTTACTTTGGGGTGGGTGAAGAGAACCCACAGCACAATTTTGCCCCAGTTGGACCCTCCCAGGATACCTGCTGCGTCAGGAGCATCTCAGCTGGCTGTGCGCTCTGCAGTGCTCCACCAGGCTTTGATTGGCGCACTGCACTGTGATTGCTGAGAATGAAAAACCGAATGTACTTCCTGCTGCATAGTATCACCATGGGCTCGAATTGGCTTCCTGTTCTCCACTTATTTCTCTTTCCTGCTCAAGAGGCCACTGGACTTCCTTAAGCTCCTGAGGAAGCATTAGCCCAAGTTGCCTGGGTACTGCCCCAGGAAGTGGAGGGTTGTCATGGGAACTTTTACCTTCAGCAATCCAACACCACAGTGATCCTGAAAATCCACCCCCTTATAAGCAGGTAGCCCCTGGCCTCAGAAGTCCCCCCGTGCCCAGTCCACTTTGGCATGGCAGACCTTTCTGGGCACTGGGGAATGGGTGGCAATGACAGTACCAACAACTGTACCACTTGCCCCCCAGGCCCCTCATCCCCGCGGTCTCTGTCAGTGGAGCCCCTTGCTGACAGCACCATCAAGCTCACCTGGGAGCCCCCCGAGTACCCCAATGGTGGCATCACCAAGTACATTGTGGAGGTGCAACAGCTGGGGGGTACCAGTGAGCCACAGTGGGTGGACACCGACAACGGCTGGGAGACCACAAAGATCATCACGGGGCTCAACACCAGCACGTCCTACCAGTTCCGGGTGCGAGCCAACTCCTATGTACCAGGAGAGTGGAGCAAGCTTGTGAGAACTGAGATCCTGGGTGATGGTGAGTGGCCCAAGGGCACGTTTGGTTGGCTGGCCTCGTGGGTGGAGTCCAAGGGGGGAAAGGCCATAGAAAGGGGCAGAGAATACTGGTGTAAATAAGTTGCTGTGGTTCTGACAGCACTTTCCAGGCATATTCAACACTCGGGCTGACCAGAACACAAATGCAATGGGATCCTGGCAAACAATGTCCAACAGCAGCCCAGGACTGGAGCACCCGTCCACTTGGGACTCAGAACAGCCAGAGCGCCCAGGAGCGGCCACGGTTTATATCTCTGCTGTGTAGCATGCTGTGCCAGCTCCTTCCTCTTTATACAGCTTGGAAGGACATCCTTTTCCCATCTTTCCTGCAGGAGCCCTGAGCCAAGTGCCCACCCTGGAGAGCAAAAACCCATCCCAATCTGGTATGGACCAGCAATTGCTATTAGCCATCATGGGCTCCGTCTCGGTCACCTGTTTGACAATACTGTTTGCCCTCCTGGCCCTTTTCCTCATCAAGAAGAACTTCTTTCACCGGCGCCGTACATTCACCTACCAGTCGGGCTCTGTGAGTACTGTCCCTCCCCACCCGCACCCACCTTCCCTCCAAGCCACCTGCTCTCCCAAGCCATTTGCTCTCCCAAATCCCCGCCACTCGGCATCCTGGTGCCACCAGGCGGGTTCACCTGCTTGGTGCAGTGCGGTCAAGACCCTCTCTGCACATTGTCTCGCAGGGGGAAGAGACCATTTTGCAGTTCAACTCGGGCACACTGACGCTCACGCGCCGACCCAAACCACAGCCTGAGCCGCTCAGCTATCCGATCCTGGAGTGGGAAGATATCAAGTTTGAGGACATGATAGGAGAAGGGAACTTTGGGCAAGTCATCCGGGCCATGATCAAGAAAGATGGCCTGAGAATGAATGCAGCCATCAAGATGCTCAAAGGTGAGCTGCACCACATAGGGGTTGGACCACACAGACTCCCGTGGTAGACCCAAGCAGACAATTCTTCCCCCCTCACTTGCAGGTGCAGATGACTAGCAGACCAATCTGCTGTCCTCTTGGACATCCTACTTTCCTTGATGTGCAGGGCAACTGTCCAGGCACCTAATGGCTACACCAGCCTCTCCCAAGATCAACCCCCAGTCCCAGAATCACAGAAACAGTTCATATCTCTACCATAGACTTATTGTGGCTTTCCTTTTTCCCAAGTCAGCCTGTAACCTAAAGGAAGTGGAAATCTTTGACAGGGAATTCCGAACCCTAAGAGTATAATTCCCAGGATTCCTTGGGGGAAGCAATGATAGTTTAACGGACCAGAAACAAATACATTTATTATAGAGGTGCCCATTGATGAGGTCTGCAGAGGAAGCCCACCAGGTGCCTCAGGGAGCACATGAGACAACAAGATATTTGCATCTTGTTGCCATTCCCCTGCATCTGGGTGCAGTGAGAAACTAAGGAAGCCATTTCAGAGGAGGAAAACTCTCGGCACCCATCTCTTGGGCTAGAAGAGGAAATTCTATACCCAAGCTGCTACCCTGTGGATTATTTTTGTTATGGGAAATGGAACTAAATTTGACCTGTGCAACCAGCAAAGCACATCTCTGATCACATGTGCACACACCAGAACGCTGGGACAAGTTGCATCTCCCCTTCACATGAATTGCAGCGTCGAGTGTGTGTTTGCTGCCACGTATCATGGAAAGGCGGCACATTTCCCACTGCACTGTTCAAAAGACACTCTCATGCTGGGCTCCAGTCACCCTCCTCAGTCTGGTACCACAGCCTGGCATTCTTGCCATTTCTGTTTCAGAATTTGCCTCTGAGAATGACCACCGGGACTTTGCTGGAGAACTGGAAGTTCTTTGCAAGTTGGGCCATCACCCAAACATCATCAACTTGCTGGGAGCCTGTGAGAACAAGGGTGAGCCACCTTGCCAGCACTGCACAGCATGCCACCCCTCAGTGCGCCCTTCCTTGAGTACTACTGTACTTTCTCTGCTTCCTCCATCATAATGTTTCCCAAACATCCTGCCTGTTACTCCATAGATATCACAGTGCTGGTGCCACCTAGTGATCAAAGTGACACAACGCAATCCGTTTTCCTGAAATGCAGTCTTTTATAGCAAAGCATATTTTTCTATCACGTCATATATGCTTCTTGCACTTTATCACAGACCACTTTCATTAACCTATTTTCCCTGCTGCTCTCAGAAGCTTCTAAGAAAAGCAGTGTTTAATCTTTGTGGGTTGGGCCTGTGGCTAGACGCTCTCTCTATATGCACTAGCATTTTTGACCCGGCATTGCCCGGGCAACAAATTATCCCGTCCGAATGTGGACTCAAACAGTATCGGGAGCGTTGCCATCCATCTCGGCGACCCCGGAAACTATGGATTTCACACCTATATCGGGCGTTTTCGAGGATTTTCACATGGGGCCCCCTGCGTACCTCCATCCCCAGGGGCGGTAGGGGTGTGTGACCCTTGTAGTGTTTGTCGCCACACCATAAAGCATACACGCGCCAAGTTTGGTGTAAATCGCTCCAGGCGACCATTTTCAAGTGGGGCCCCCACGTACCCCCACCCCCGTGGGCACTAGGGGGACCTGACCCCTGCAGTGTTTGTCACCAGTCTGCCAGGCATGCAGATGCCAGGTTTGGTGCCAATCGGTCCAGGCGTTCCAGTGGGGCATGGCAGACGTTCTGTTTTGCACCCCTTCTCGCCCCCCACGTTGATGGGGGGGGCGAACCCGGACTCCAACAGCATCGGGAGCATCGGCGCTCATCTCGACAGCCCCGGAAACTATAGATCCGACACAGACTCCCGCCATTTTCAACCATTTTCACGTGCCCCCCCCACGTAACCCAACCCCCGGGGGCGCTAGGCGCCCCGACTCCCGCAGTGTTTGTCACCAGGCTGCCAGGCATCCGCATACCGAGTTTGGTGCCAATCGGTCCAGGCGTTACAGCGGGACATGGCGGAGGTTTTGTTTTGCACCCCTTCTCACCCTCCACATCGAGGGGGACCCGAACCCGGACTCTAACGATGTTGGGAGCGTTGCTGCTCATCTCGGGGACCCCGGAAAGTACGGATCCGATGCCAATTTCGGTTGTTTTCTACCATTGTCACGTGCCCCCCCCACATACCTCCACCCTCAGGGGCATTGGGGGGGTCTGACCCCCACAGTATTTGTCGACAGACTGCAAGGCACACGCATGCCAAGTTTGGCGTCAATCGCTCCAGGCGTTCCAGGAGGGCATGCTGGATGGTTTGTTTTACACCCCTTCTCACGCCCCCACACCGAGGGGGGGCTAAACCCAGAGTCAAACGGCGTCAGGGGTGTTGCCGCTCGTCTCAGCGACCCCGGAAACGACTGATTCAACACCGAAGTCGGCCGTTTGCGATCATGTTTATGTTTCACACACACCCCGCACACCCCCTGGGGGTCCTAGGGGGGGTCTGACACAGTGTTTGTCGCCAGGCTGCAAGTTGTATGCGTGCCAAGTTTCGTGTCAATCGCTCCAGGTGTTGCAAAGCCTATGCGGAACATACGTACGTACACACATACGTACAAACGTTCTCTTATATATATATATATATATACACACACACGGCAAGCCTGATAACCTCTGTCCTAATCTTCCAGGTTATCTGTATATTGCAATTGAATATGCACCTTATGGGAACTTGCTAGATTTTTTGCGCAAGAGCCGAGTTCTGGAAACAGATCCTGCCTTTGCTCAGGAGCATGGAACAGCCTCAACCCTCACATCCCAGCAGCTCTTGCAGTTTGCCTCTGATGTGGCCAAAGGCATGCAGTATTTGAGCGAAAAACAGGTTGGTCTATCCACCTACCTATGCTTTCCCACTACTTGGGCATCAGTACTTCAATGATAGTCAACCACTGTGTGGGTATCCAAAGATCACAACAGTTTTTATCTCTCTGTTTGGATACCCACCTGCAGGCTTTCCTTCATGTATGTACTTTCCATTCCATTGATGACAAATTTCATATAAAGAAAGCAACAGATCCACCAGCAAAGGGCTGATATCCCAGTTCTCCAATAGTGAGGGCTGTATTTTTGGACTCAAGTAGCTAGATCCAGCAGCATCCAAATATTAATGTAATGCAATACAGGGGTGGTGGAAGGTGGGATTTGTAATTGCAGGGGTGTTAGTTTGCAAAGGGACAAGAGTTTCAGTTCCAGAACAGTACCAGGACCCTGCAATCTATGCATAGTTGCAGAAATTGCTCATAGCCCTAGAATAAGGCTGAGTGCCTTGTGTTTCTATGTTTGACTCAGTGCTGTTTCCCATCACCCTCAGTTCATTCACAGAGACCTGGCTGCCAGGAATATCCTGGTGGGGGAGAACCTGACTTCCAAGATTGCTGATTTTGGCTTGTCCCGAGGGGAAGAGGTCTATGTAAAGAAGACTATGGTAAGCCTAGAGAGGATAGCAGAGTGGACTCCAGATTATTGGGATGTCCCTATGCAAGAGACTCCTCCATTCTCCACTGCATGCAGAAAAGATTTCTGCATTTCTTTTTTTTTTTTTGTCACCTCCAGCCCCTCAGCGGGCTCCTGTTTTCCCAATGCTGCTTGTTTTCACAGGGCCGTTTGCCAGTTCGTTGGATGGCCATTGAGTCCTTGAATTACAGCGTGTATACAACTAAGAGCGATGTGTGAGTGATTTATCCATGGGAAAGGGGGGTGTCAGTGGTCAGGGGGTGGTGGGGCTTTGGTCATCTGCTTAGTCCCTTGTCCCATCTCCTCGCTAGCAGAATAATGCAAAATTACAACAACAAAAAATGTCTACTGAAGCTGTTGCAGCTGATACATTCTCTGCCTTGTACCTGATGAATGTTTTCAGTAAATTGAAATAAATGTGCAGGTGATATAAACTGATTGGCATCTTTTGAGATATTAAAAGAAATATATGACAGCTTAAATTAAAAAAAGACAAATGTTGCCATCTGAAATATCTTCTTTTTCATTCAGGGCACAATCCGAACCTGGAGTTAGGCCAGCACAGTTTGGCTGGCTCAAGGGCCACTGTAAAGTACGTTTGGACCACTCTCGGAGTCAGAGGGGCCAGCACACCAATGTGCGCCTTCCTCCCTGACTCCGAGAGTGGTCCAAACACACTTTACAGTGGTCCTTGTGCTGGCCAAACTGTGCTGGCCTAACTCCAGGTTAGGATTGTGCCCTCAGTGTTACAGTAACATCAGAACTAAATCTTCACCACCACCACACACAGCAGACTTGAATGATCTGAAGATGAACTCAGCCCAAATCCTAACTTTTCTTTCTCTTGCAGATGGTCCTTTGGAGTCCTCTTGTGGGAAATTGTCAGCTTAGGTGAGTTCAGAGGAAAGAGTCTGGGCTACTGCCCTGCATTACTCAGAATCATAATTGGGCCCCTCTCTGCACTGTGTTCTTTCTTCATTTCACCCACTTTCTCTGCCTGTAGTATGCTTGTACTGCTCACCTTGGCTTAGCATAAGCCTACACTGCAAAAGGACAGCCAGGACAAAAACCCGTGCTCTTTAGAGAGCGCAAAATGTGGGCATGCTCAGATTTAGTACATCTTTTCCAAATGGAGTTGCTCTGCTTCTAAGCACTCGGGGAAAGGGACTCTCGTCTCCTGACCCCGAACAACCTCAGCCTCCCACTATGATCTTCCCATTCCAGCCATTCCCATAATGTGCAGTGTGTGTGGGTGGGGTAGGAGGCTTTGTCCCAGCGGCACTCAGAGGCCTGTGTGCTATGGACCAGGATGCTGGTCAAGGGGGCCTCCTGCCTAATATAATGTAATTTCTGTCTCTCTAGGCGGAACGCCATACTGTGGCATGACATGTGCTGAGCTCTATGAGAAGCTGCCCCAAGGATATCGCATGGAGAAGCCTCTCAACTGTGATGATGAAGTGTAAGTGAAAGCCCTCTCCCCTCCCACAGCCCCAATTCTCCCACACACACAGGCGTCATCTTTCTAAATTCCCCCACTCACCACTTTGGGCTGCTAGATCTGAGGAACACAGGAGACAGCTTTAAATGGAGCACACGATCCTTGGTCCATCTAGGTCAGTACTGTATTGCATACATAGGCTAGTAGTGCCAGCCCAGGGTTACAGGAAAGCGTCATTTCCATCCTTCCTGAAAATGCCAAAGATTTAATCTAGGACATTCTGCATGCAAACCACGTGCTCTGTCACCTTCAACTAGTGTTGCCAATTGGCTGGGGGGGGGGACTCAACTTCTCCTAGCCTACTTTTATTTCTTTATTAAATATATGATCTGCAGAAATCAGCAGGTGATACTTTTTTATGGCACAAAGCCAAACATGGTTACCTGCTAATTGCTGGAGATTAAAGGGCTGCTGTTAAAGGGACAGCTGCAGTTGGCAAGCCTAGCTTCAGCTTCAACCCAGGTTGACAGAGGTGTCTCCCAGCATCTCTGCCAATTCCCCTTCCTTCGCGTGCTTACTTGGTTCTGACCCCTCACCTCTTTTTGCAGGTATGAATTAATGCGGCAGTGCTGGCGGGACCGGCCATATGAACGTCCACCCTTTGCCCAGATCTCTGTGCAGCTCATCCGCATGCTGGAAGCTAGAAAGGTATTACTGTTTGGGGCTATTCCTGTCTTGCACAGACACACCCGTGCGCACACACAGACACACACGCATACAGTGCCTATAACTTGGCATGCTCTGGAGATGTAAATGATGCCGGTTTGTTGCCAGACAGCAGAGCCCAATGTCACCATGGGGGCACCCCAGCCAGCAACTCTTATCACACCTCTCAGCGGGGACTGCCACACTGCCAGTTGTAGGGTCTTGGCTCCCTTACCAAAGCAGGATGCAGGTGGACTTTAGAGATTACGAAGAGCTGGGCTCTGCATCAGGGAATTGCAGTCTGCTCTGCTGCTTTTAACCCTTATGCGCTGACACACTGAGAGCGCTGTCCCAGAACATTAGAACAGGGCTTGCTCTGCACATGACCCCGGTACTTATCCAGCCCACTGTTGCCTTGTCCTTTCCGGCAGAACTGGAGGAAAATGTACTTGCAAAAAGGGATGTGGGGAGGGAGCAGCCTACTGAGAAGCCCCCCAGCTTGACTCTTTCTCTTCCTTGACAGGCTTATGTGAACATGGCTTTGTTTGAGAACTTCACCTATGCAGGAATCGATGCCACAGCTGAGGAAGCGTGATGGGCCTGAGCACTGACCACAGCCCACCCCCAACCTCTGGCCACAAGCAGGATGCAATGGAAGGCTCCAGTACATATGCCCAATGGCTGTGCTGGTATCTTGTCAGACTGTGCTGGGCACAGAGCGTGGTTGGACAGACACTAAAGGATGCAGGACCCTTTATGCCCATTTCTCCTTCCCTGCTACCAAGACTTGAGCAGCAAACTCATAATAATGTCAGGATCCTCTTAAGAGAGAGTGTTTGCAGAGGTGCCACACAGCCATGGATTGGGCCAGAGTCAAAATGGTGCACTCCTGCTCAAGCAGCCTTGTATAGCCAGCGCCACCACACACAGACTGTACAGTGCACCAAGAGCACTCCAGCTGTGTATGCAATGTCTCAAATGAGACTTCAAGGTGGACTGACCTGGGCCTGCCTGCATGGATGAAATGAACGGCAAGTAGAGAAGCCTTAGACTGACACATTGAGCCCAGGCACAGGATGGTCTCTGCTCATACTGATTTTTGCCATGTGATCTGCTACGTTGATACCAGGAGGAGGATATACTGTTTGCACAACATCACATGCCTTTCTCAGCCACACATGCCTTTCTCAGCCTCCAGGTCCTTTTTCACAACCAGTTGTTTCTGTACATTAAGAGTAGCATTGCACAATCAGAAATTACATCCTCCATACTGTTATGGCTTGTAATTTTAACACCTTTTATTGTTTGATTAAATGAGTGATTTCTCCCCCTCTGCTTTTTTCCTTGTTTGTCCTTCTGTTGTTTGTCCTTCTGTTTGTTTTTTCCTGTTTGTCCTTCTAGGCAGGTCAGTGCACATGCTGTCCCCAATTAAGACCATTTTAAAAATTGTTGGGGGGGGGGAGAGTATATTGCCACAAAAGACACTTTATACTAGAATAGCAGTTCTCAAAATGTGGGTCCAGGACCCATCAGTGGGTCACAACCTAAGATTTTGGTGGGTCACAAAGCTCACAAAGGTTAAACAACTTGCCAGTTGTGGAGAGCACTGCTGCCCAGTCACCATTGTAGCCAGTCCTGCGCAGCTGGCAAATGAGACTTATTTTAGGTTCTAAAACATTTGGGAACCACTGTGTTATAATCAGTGGTGTCATCCTACTGGTACGCTGGGCGGGATGTCGGGTGATCGGCAGCCCGCCCGTTGCGTACCGCAGCGTTACACCGTTTGTGTAACGTACGCAAGTGGCATAACTGGTTACGCAAACGGCGTAACACAGTGGTACGCGATGGGCGGGCTGCTGATCACCCGGACGTCCCGCGCAGCGTACCGGTAGGATGACACCACTGGTTATAATGTACAAACAGCATGTTATGTGATTTTTGTCAAGTACTAGTTTTTGCACATATTTGTGTGATATTATTTTCCTGTCAGGCAGAAAAGCATGGACAAGGGTCATCTTTGAAGGCATAGACCCTTTCATGAATGGGCAGGTCAAGTCCAGCCCACAAATCAGTGG
>JAJKFI010000055.1:2640862-2725737 GCA_029204185.1 Lerista edwardsae
GACCCTTTCATGAATGGGCAGGTCAAGTCCAGCCCACAAATCAGTGGCTGTCTGTGAACAGCAAGTCTCTGTTAATTATTGGAAAAATTGGGTGTGTGTGAACGGTTATTGAACTGGAAACAGAAAAGGGCAAAAATGAAATGAACATCAGACAACCTCTGGCAGGACCAGCTCCAGGAGAGGCAGGGCCCGATGTGGGGCATTCCTGTGGGGCCCCCACCCACCAATTTAATACCTAACATGTGGCTGGTAAGTAACAGGGCAGCTGGCAGGCATTTACCTTAATCACAAGTTTGTGTTTTGTTAATCACGAGTGAGAGCCACCAGAAACTCTCTGGTTCCCAGGCCCTGACTGCTGTTGAAGGAGACACTGCAATGTGTTTACTCCCCCTCTCCTGCCACTCCAACCAGTAGAGTTTTAAAAGGTGCAAAGCAATCAGACACTTACATCATGAGAAAGGCTGGGCTGGAAGATTCGCAAGCTGGAATCAAGATTGCTGGGAGAAATATCAACAACCTCAGATGTGCAGATGATACCACTCTAATGGCAGAAAGTGAGGAAGACCTAAAGAACCTTCTGATGAGGGTGAAAGAGGAAAGTGCAAAAATTGGCTTGAAGCTCAACATCAAAAAAACTAAGATCATGGCAACCACTCCCATCACTTCCTGGCAAATAGAAGGGGAAGAAATGGAAGCAGTGACAGACTTTATTTTCCTGGGCTCCAAGATCACTACAGATGGTGACTGCAGCCATGAAATTAAAAGACGTTTACTTCTTGGGAGGAAAGCTATGGCAAACCTAGACAACTTAATAAAAAGCCGAGACATCACCCTGCCAACAAAAGTTCGCATAGTCAAAGCTATGGTTTTCCCAGTAGCAATGTATGGATGTGAGAGCTGGACCATAAGGAAGGCAGAGCGCCGAAGAATAGATGCTTTCGAATTATGGTGTTGGAGAAGACTCTTGAGAGTCCCCTGGACTGCAAGGAGATCCAATCGGTCAATCCTCCAGGAAGTCAAGCCTGATTGCTCCCTGGAAGGACAAATCCTGAAGCTGAAGCTCCAATACTTTGGCCACCTCATGAGAAGAGAGGACTCTTTAGAAAAGACCCTCGTGCTGGGAAAGATGGAAGGCAAAAGGAGAAGGGGGCGACAGAGGATGAGATGGTTCGATAGTGTCACCGAAGCAATGGACATGAAATTGGGTGAACTCCGGAAGCTAGTGGAGGACAGGGAGGCCTGGCGTGCTGTGGTCCATGGGGTCGCGAAGAATCGGACACGACTTAGCGACTGAACAACATGAGTGCTGGAAAGTTGGTTAGGATCACGCCCTTAATGTCCTTAGGGCACTGCCATGGTTGTGCTGTGAATAGTGCTGTGCATAGGACTAGTATGGTTGGGGGATTTTTGGAGCCAAGAGACAGCCAGCATGAAATGTGTTACACTCCATGCTGCTATGGAGAGCCTCTGCAGAGTCGTAATGTCCTGTCCCAGTGCCACGGATAGTGACATCATGACTCACAACACAGTTCCCCTGAGTAATGCGTCCAGCACTTCCACCTCTGAGGAGAGTGCGGAGAGGACTTCCCTCATGCCACAAAGGCAGTCTCTTCCAGGCTCTTCCCAGAGGAGGGGGAGGCTACACTGCCAGTGTCACCTTCTCCAGTGTGCAGAGCCTGGAGGTGACTGCTTGCAGCGCAAAGGCACTCATCTCCATAACTAGGGTGCAACCAGGGGGAAAATCTTGAATCCCCTCTTGACAGAGTGCCCTGGAGTGGTGCCCCTTTAGCTACACCCTACGTTATGGCTCTGAGTCTGTGTCCCATTAGGTAGGGCCACAGGGCCCAGAAACTGTGCCTTGCAAACCAGATCTAGTTTGCTTTAGGTTCCAGTCTCTTGATTTAATAATTGATGCTTTTGCCAAACATGATAACACTGCTGAGTTATTAGATGCATCTTGGATGCTTTTTAGGCTGCAATCCTATACTCAGTTTCATGGGATAATGAAACTTACTTCTGAGTAGATATGCATAGGATTGCGCTGTTAATGTGTGTACTTTTCTATGCCTTCTGAACATGTGAAGCACTTTCTGAGACACACTTCCTCATACCTGGGAATCTAGACTAGCAAACACCTCTTATTTCATTCTCTCCCCATATGCTGAACTATTGGCACAGCATCTAGCCTCCCAAGTTTGCCCTCTGGGTCATTAGCTTTGACTTTGCCCTTGGAAGAAAGAGAATCTGTAATCCTTTCTTTGATTTAATAGTTGCCAAGGCAGTTCTGCCTATGGCAACAGATGGACTTTACTCCAAGCAAGGGATGTGAAGCATGAACTACCAATCAATCAATGTGTGCACCCTACAACAAACATCACCCTTGGCTTGGCCCTCTGCCGAAAGAGTTTGGGTTACTTGTTGCATGGGTAAGAGATGGTCCCAGCACTTGTCTGCTGATTCATTGTTTGGGGCCTGGTCCCCAGCTGATGTTCATGTGCCAGTTAATTCTCTCAGGTTCCCAGTACCAGTTTCTGGCTAATTGTGCGCACACGCGCACGCGCACACACACTATTTCAAATAACACATATAACACATACATAACAAAAAGACATGCACTAATATTAAAAAAAACACTCTTAAAATTCTTACATATAAAAACCTCTAAATTAGAGTGCAATCCTAAACTGGAGTTAGGCCGTCATAAATTAAGCCAGCAAAGTTTGGCCAGTATAAGGGCCACTATAAAGTGTATTTGGACTGCTCTGGAGACAGGGAGAATAGCTCACATCTGGATGCTGGCCTCTCTGACTCCAAGACTGGTCCAAACATACTTTACGGTGTCCCTTGTGCTGGCCAAACTTTGCTGGCTTAGTTTATGCTGGCCTAACTCAGTTTAGGATTGCGCCTTTAAGCATAGAGCAGTATATCATGTCATCAAATTTCCCAAGAATCTAATCCCATATTCATAACATCCATCTCTGTCAGCCTTTCTTTTATCTTTCTTTGTTAATCCATTCATCTATCCTTTCTTAATCTCTTCATATAAATTAATTATAATTGTCTTTATTATTCAAATCCACAAATCATATTTTTTCATTTCTTTTGCAGAAAGTTTATGAGCGGGTTCCAATCATTCATTAATGCATTTACTGACTTCTCCTTAAGCAAAATCAGTCATTTCTGCTAAATCCAAGATCTTTTTTCCAGCAATGGCATTTCTATAGATTTTCAATATTGTGCATAGGATATTTTTGCTGCTGCTGTCATACATAAAAACAGTGTTTCAAAATTCTTTCCTATGCAATCATCTACCATACCTAAACAAATGAAACCAAAAGGTTTTTGTTATTTCCTCTTAAGTATTAACTGCTTCTGAGAGCGCAATCCTAACCTGGAGTTAGACCAGCAAAGTTTGGCTGGCACAAGGGCCACCGTAAAGTACATTTGGACCACTCTCGGAGTCAGGGAGTTGGTGCACTTCAGTTTGCTGGCCTCTCTGATTCCGAGAGTGGTCCAAATATACTTTAAGGTGTCCCTTGTGCTGGCCAAACTTTGCTGGCCTAACTATGCAGCCTAACTCCAGGTTAGGATTGCGCCCCGAGTATGTATCTGTATCCAGTACTTCCCTACTTTACTACAAGTCCACCACATATGGTAAAAAGAACCTTCACTTTTCTTACATTTCCAACATCTATTTGGCATACCTTTTTACATTTTTGCTAATGCACATAGAGTTCTATATCATCTGTACATCAGGCAGACCCTAGAAGCAGCTGATCACAAAGACTTCTGGGGGCTGCAGTTGGGGTCTTTCGGGGGGTCTCCAGAGGAATGGAAAGTTCCATTCGCGCTGGGGAAGCTTTCCCCTGTTTGGCCAAAAACCCTGCAGTTTTAGACTGAACTGTTTCACCATGGTTTCTGGCCAATTTCAAGTGACCAGCTTGTTTGATGTGACAAGCACAGTAGTGACTCTTCCCAGCCTTCACCTCTCAGCTAGAGCCATCCTCATCAGCCTGGAGGAGGCTGTACACAGGGAGTGGAAAGAAAAATGTCACCCCTCCTCATTAAGGCTGCCAGTCATTCATAATGTTTAAGGAGTGTTTCTGTTTTTACCAGCAGCTTCTGCCTGTCCCTCCACTCCATCCCATGCCATGTCATCCCATGGACAAGGGGTGTTTGCTTCCTGTCCCCAAGTGCCACCACAAGGGCAGGACACGCTGCCTATCTGATCACAGCAGTCTCCAGGCTGCATAGCCACTGTCACCTATCATGGCACAGTGGTTTAGGACTGGGGAAGTGGCGGGCTGGGACTGGAAGAGGCTTTGACCCAGGCTTCCTGAGCAGCTGGCAGACATTTCTCAGATAAGTTTCCTTGCAGAGGCCCGGCAACAAAGAGTTCTGGGGTTGGCTGCCTTTGCTGGTACCTAAAACTGAGCATTCACTGCCTGCTACCTCTGCGGGACTCTCTGCTATTGCTGCATCCAGGTGTCTAATGTACTGTCTGCCGAGAGCACCAGTCCTATGGATGCACAATACACTGGCTGGAGCCTGACCCTGCAGGAACCAACAAGTGATATGGCAATCCTTCTGAGCATAGTAAGGCCACTTCCTTTGCTCATCATGCTCCTAATTGCCCTCTTGCCTATGGGGAACTCCGTCCTTGTCACAGATGAAGGTAAGTCTGCAAGCTATAGCACAACCCTTACTTTGGGAGGACAGAGCATTACTTTGTGGCAGCTTTTTATGACTTTGTAAATTGTGTGTATAGAAGAGCCAGATAGACAGACCCACTTGGGAGCCAAGAGCATCTGAGCAGAGGAAGAGCTGGATGGGATCAGGCTTTAGAGAGCACCACTGCTAGTTGCCCTGAAGCAGAGGTGCTGTTTCTTGAACCAAAATGCCATCTTGGCTTTTAGATGCACTGTGGCATGAAGGTGTTTGTCACTGGTGGAAGGAGCTGCATCTGCCACACTTTTCCTTGCCATGGCATTCTTAAGAATGCAAAAAAAGCCTTCAAGGCTTCGCATTAATAAATAGACCATGGAGGGAGAGAAACCCTCTTCTACATGTGGCATGAAGGTCAAATTCCACTCCACCTTGTTGCTGTACCCAGAAGGCCAGGAGCAAATCTTTTTGTGGCCTGTCCCAGATTGACACCCAACATAATTACCCAAGAGCGCGATCCCTCACCTGAACATTTTCCCCAGAGTGCCTTGTGCCAGAACCATTATTCATGGGCACCACTAGCCAATAGGCAAGGAGTATTGATGTGTGGAAAGGCAAGAGGTGGGCACAGAGTGTAGTCACTAGAACACAAACTGTCTCTTATCCAAATCAATTCATTTCTCCAGTAAATATAGCTCACATAACAGTACTTTAGGACTATAAAACATTTCCCTATTCCAGCTATTAGTCAGGGACCAAGAGGACCCATCCATAACATAGGGTTTGATATTGTACCTCCACTGTTCCTTCCATGGGGTGGTGATATATCTGCCCTAATTCCAGAGGCAGTCACTCTTGCAGCCCAGGACAATTCACAGATAATGAGAAACATCATCTAGTAATGCTATTAGCCAGCACTTTCTGTTTCAGTTCTCATTGTGCACCAGAATCATAGTAAGTGATTGCAGGATTTCTTTGAAGAGAAATCCTGGCTTCCAAACTTTTTGATTTAAGTAGATAGAGTTTTATCTAGGTTAAAAACTTGAATAGACCAGTAAACATACACCACTTTACCAGCTACACAAGCCTCTGTGGTTATAATGATGATTAGGTAGCAGGCACACACCCCAAGTAGCAAGTTGTTTAACGCTTGATGCATGTAGGCTAATCTACCTTGTCAGTTTTGCCAAAGATTAGGTTGTGACCCACAGGTTGTGACTCACAGGCCCACAGTTTGGGAACTGCTGTATTAATGCATATTACATCAGAAATATTAAGCAAGAAACCAAATATTAAGCAAGAAATATTAAGACAGAATGCGCATAAGAGAAGATAAGAAGATTAATCAAACGCTTAATAACTCTAAGCCATAATATAAAGCATCTGTCTGTCTGTATAGATGGATAGATGATAAAACTTTGTTTAAATCTTAACCAACTTTCCAGCATGACATAACTGTGCCAATGGAATATAGTCTGCATTCTGCAGTGAAGTTACAGATACCTTCCCAGATGATGCAACTGCAATGCAGTCCCCAGATAAGGGAACAACTTTTCCCTTATCTTGATGAGGCCTCTGTGACCGCCCCACAACCACAGTATGCATCATGTGCCCCGTTGGCACTGCTGCATCAGTGATGGAACACTGGATAGGACTGAGCCCTGAAAGACTACAGAAAGCATTTGCCATCACTATGAAACTCATTTCATACAGCAGGCTGAATAGCATTCATGATGCCTCCTGAGGGCTAGAAGCGTTGTCATTAAACAGGAAGTGATGTAATTAATAGGTCATGACTAGAAATAAGCACTTTTTCCCACTTGCAACTCATTAGTTGCAAATGAAAATATGCAAATCTTGACCATATGTTCAAGATATGGAAGAAGAGCCCAATTATCAGGTGGGCTGCCCATTCAGCAGTGATACCTCAACACAGCCCGACAGCTGATGATGGTGCTGGGAGAACCTGAGGGCCAGAAACAGAGCTCCTGTGGGCCGCATCCAGCTCATGAGACTTATTTTTGACCCCCCTGACCTAAGTGATGGTGCTGAGCTCCCTTGCTGTAGGTCTTCACGCAGAGGCTAGAAATCTCCTGGGGCTTTGGTTGCCTACACTAAGGAGGAAGTTGGATTAAATGGCCATTATCTAGGTCTGTGGTTCTCAAACCAGGCCCCACTATTTAGAATGACAGTCTGTATGGGACCCACCGGAAGTGATGTCATGGCCATAAGTGACATCATTGTGACACCAGAGCCTGCTGCTTTCCTAATAACGCAGCAATCAGTTGGGTTATTTTCTCAGCCATTTTCCAATAGCAAAGTGCATCAGAAAGAAAAAAAGCCTATTTACAAGCTTGACATAAGCAAAACCACCATGCACCCCTCCCCCTTTCCAGCATCCCATCTTCCCATATTTTCAATATGGCTGCCCTAGGTGCTTTGCGACCCACCTGGAATTGGCTTGTGACCCACTGTTTGGGAACCACTGATCTAGGTGCATTATGAACGCTGGTAAACATGCAGTGGAACTTTGTGGGGTAGAAGCAGTTGGAAGGAGCATAAATATGGCCAAAGGAGGAGGGGGTTAAACATCCCCTATCCTTGCCACTCCTCCATACTAAAACACTACCTCCTGAGTCTGCTTTTATTTTCTTTATTTTTAAGTTTGAGCTTTGTTCCATGCATTTGTGTGTAATACGCAGTTTGTCCCCTTATCTCACTTCCTTCCACTCTCACTAGGAGCTCTATCTCCCTGGGGCAGAAAGAATTCTCTCCCCTTGTCCCACTCTGCCACAAAACCACAAGTCTATTTTGGGATGTTGGTCAAAAAAAAAAAAATGCCTTCTCATTTCCTTGTACCAGAGTCTTATAGCAGGGTTTGCCATAGTCTCCCATTTGGCTTACTCCTGTCCCAAATTTTCCATAAAATTGCTCACATCATTCTTTACATAATAAAGAATCATTCTTTAATAAAGAATCATGCTTTACATTCTTTACAAAATAAAGCTGATGGCTTATTATTCCATCCATTTCAGAATGCCTTCAGAGCATATGGCTTGCACAAAAGGTTGACAATGTATATGAAACAAGGGAAGATGAGATTTAAAATGATAACTATACTCCTGCAATACCGGGTCCTTTTATTCAATACATAATATTGACAATAACATAAATCAGTGATTCCTAAACTGTAGGTCCATGGCCCACTAGTGGGTCATGACCCAATTTTTGGTGGGTTGCAAAACAGACAAGGCAGATTAGGCTATGTGCATCAAAGGTTTTAAAACCTGCTGGGATCATTGCTGTCCAATCACCATTATAGCCACAGAGGCTTAAGTGACTGGTAAAGTGAAACCCTTTTTTTAAAGTGGGTCCCGATGCTAAAAAGTTTGGGTCAATCTACACGAAAGGATGAATGATCACAAATCTATCATAAACAACAGCAATGTTCTGAAATCAGTGAAAGGACATTTCACTGTCCCAGGACACTTTACTGCTGATCTAAAAGCCACCATTTTACCACAAACTAATGGGGACTCCCATTAAATAGGGACGTGGTGGCGCAGTGGGTTAAACTGCTGCTGCTGGGCTTTCTGACCAGAAGGTTGGGAGTTCAAGACTGCACAACGGGGTGAGCTCCCGTTGCTTGTCCCAGCTCCTGCCAACCTAGCAGTTTGAAAGCACCTAAATGAAAGTAGATAAATAGGGACCACTTCAGTGGGAAGGTAACAGCGTTCCATGCGCTACGGCATAGAGTCATGCCGGCCACATGATCACGGAAGTTTGTCCTTGTACAAAACGCCGGCTCTACAGGCTTTGAAACGGAGATGAGCACCACCCCCTACAGTCGGTCACGACTAGACCATTCGGTTGTGGGGAAACCTTTTATTTACCTTTAATGGGGACTCCAGTAAGAAACCTATGAACTAGAATTTCTTAAGAAATCTGATGCTACTAATTTTGGCTTGATCAAATATGAAGGCTGCTTGTATCAAACTCATCCAACTTTTCAGTGCTGATGCAACTGTGCCAATGGGGGATGCGCTGCATCCTGTGGTGGTGAGGACGTTACAAAGGCTATTGTTCGCTTACCTAGGGGCTGCATTGCAGCTGAAATGGCACTGGAAAGTTGGATAGGATTGGGCCCCAAGTAGCTTTATTATGATTATTTGCAAAGTATTGCTATCAGTATCAGTATTGCTAGTTCGGCCATTAGACTGCTTCTTTATCAGAACAGCCCCTGGTCAAAGCTATGCCACAGGTCTGCAGCAGAGGGACTGGTGAGTCTGCACATGGCCCACTCCAACAGCTCACTCAGATGAACTGCCATTTAATCTCTCCTGCCTCAGAACCATCCTCATCAGCAGTCATTCCACCTGGTCAATCATTTGTACAAAGTTATAATGAATCTGCTGATTTTATGCAGATGATTTGCTTGTTTTCCTGCCCCCCTTTTCCTTTTGTATCAGATTGTAAACCTGCAGTCAGGGACAGTGTTGTTGCCCTTTATCTTTATGCAATGCCTAGAGAACCTGAGGTGCGTTATAAACAAGCAAGCACATGATGTGACTTTGGGACTGATCCAGTGTTATTGCTCACTACCTGCACCTTTGCAGTGAGGACGAAGGATGAAATGACTGAGACTAACCATTTACCAAGTCTGAAACACACACAACTAGCCAAGCTGCTGAGGCGGAATGCCGGATGCATGTGCCAGATTTCCATCTATTATCCTGATATGAGAAAGACTTCAATCAGTGGTTCCCAAACTGTGGGTCGGGACCCACCAGTGGGTCGTGAGCCAATTTCGGTTGGGTCACGAAGCACCTAGAACAGCCATATTGAGAAGATGGGCTGCTAGAAAGGGGGAGGGCTGTGTGGTTGTTTTGCTTGTGTCAAGGCCCACAAAGGCTATTTTCTTTCTGATTTACTTAGCTATTGGAAAATGGCTGAAAAATAACCCAACTGATTGCTGCAGTCTTAGGACAGCAGCAGGCTCTGGTGTCACAATGATGACACTTCTGGCCATGAAATCACTTCTGTTAGGTCATGGACAGATTGTCATTCTAAAAAGTGAGTCCCAGTGCTAAAAAGTTTGAGAACCACTGACTTAAATCATTTCACTTCAGCCATTTCCTCTTTACTTTCCCACATGTATCTTAAAGGCATGAGCAGGAGAAAGAAACACCAGAAAAGCTTCTTGTGCAATGGAGATGGTAAATCACCAACAGATTATGCAGTCCTCATATACAATTTTACAGAAAATACTAGATTTCATTTTTATGTATGCCTTCCTCTACCTTCTCATAGCCCTTCACTAGGGGCAGTCAAATAAGGATGCTGTTTTCCTTAACCAAAATGCTATAGAGAGCTCATTTCTTTCTGTTTTCTTTTCTCTCCCCACACAGAGGCTGCTCTTCTAGCCGAAACACATAAGGACATCCTCTGCTTTTCTCGAACATTTATGGATCTCACCTGTTTCTGGGATGAGTCAGCAAAGGCAGATAAGGCGTATCGCTTCTTCTACACATATAAAGGGTATGGAGTCCTTATATATGAACTGGCCAAGATGGATAGCTCAGGTTACCTTAGAGGGAGGATCTGGCAAATCAGTTATCAACCTGGATGCTGGTTCTTGGCATATGATTGGGGAGTCAAGGAGAAAGTAGCTGTCTGTGGTGGCAAGAGGCATCTGAAAGTCAGTCTCTCTCGCTCTGGTTCAAGCCATGTTTAGCCGAGGTGACAGTGAAGAAGCACACCAAGTTGATATGGTAATCTGCTAACTATTCCATTCATTCTCACAGGGACAGCAGCAGAGAATGCACACTGACTTCTTTGAAACATGGTGATGGAAATTGGCGCCACATCTGCATCTTCCCCACTGACCATCTTGGTATTCGACTCTTCATAGATCTGTACATTGAGGTGCTAGACACCATGAACAATCACACCAGGCTCTCTCAGCATCTCTCAGTGGAAGCTGTTGGTAAGCCTCCTTCTCCCATATTTGAGAAGCAGGGAAAGATCATCTAGTTGTCAATGGAGTTGACATTTATTTGAAATGTTTCAGGCTCTACTTCTTTATCCTTTAAAGGATGAAGGATTCTTTACCCTTTGGGATCTCACCACGGGACTTGGTGGCAGACATACAGTGCTTTTATCCTGCCCCAGATCAATTCTGTGTCCTTTTAATATCAAAGATCAGCTCTTTTGGATGATCTCCCAAAGGTACCCCAAAAGAGATTCAAACGCAAGGAAGGTGGACAGGCCATAAAGATGCCAGGAAGAAAAGTCAAGCTACAAGGACTCCTGTTTCCTCACTCAGGTCCCAGTAGTCTCTTTAGAAAGGGGGACTTTCCTTCACAAAAGGCTTCAGCCCTTTCCCAGGGACAGGGACGAAGTGGCTGGTGCTTCCCAGGGCCCCTTCCTAGGCTTGGCTCGCTCATTGGCTGGTAATGACAGGGCCTGTCTGGCTGCTGCCATTGCTCTGGCTTCTGGTCTCCTCCTTCCAATTGGCTCCTGAAGTTCCTTCTCCGTTCAGGATGACTCTTTTCGACTCAGTCACTTTCTCATAATATGATGAGCAAAAACCTAAATGTTGCCTCTCTTTTTTTTCTTTTTAGGTCTCATCGCTCCACCAATGAACGTAACAGCAGAGTGGCCCAGGGTGGCACGACAGCTGCATGTATCCTGGGTTCCTCCACCCATCAGCTATAAGGATTTCTTGGTTTATGAGATCGCTTATGGTGTTGAAGGCTCCAGCCAGCCTCCTTCCAAGGTATGCTTGTATGTGGCAAGTGACTTGTGCACAAAACCTCCAGGGCGCTTGAGCCCAGCAATCTAGGCAGGGGTCAGCCTCTCTTGCTGCAGCTAGGCCCGTGGCAGAAACTATTTCCATTCATCCTTACTCTTGCCCGGTTCCATCTCTTATAGGCTGAAGCAAAGAACCATCACACATACCACCTTACGGATCTGCTTCCTGGACAACAATACCACATCCAAGTGCGCACCAAAGCTGATGGCATCTCTTTTGATGGCCTCTGGGGACCCTGGTCTCCAGCTGTGTTAGCAGAGACACCTCATCTCCCTGGTGAGTGTCCTGCTCTCTGGAAAGCAAGGGGTGTGTAGGACCTCATTGGTATAGGACCAATACACTTCAAAGAGATAGAACAGGACCATATAGGGATGGGTTTGCATATGCAACTGCTGCAATCTCCAAAGAAAATTCGCAAATTCTGAAATTTGCACAGTTAGGCGATGAAGCTCAATGATAAGAGTACATGTTTTGCATGCAGAATGTTCCAGGGTTGGATTTTTTTTTTTGTACTTTTTAAGTCTCATTGATCCACCAATAAGGAGCAATTCTTCACCAATGAGACATTTCCTGGCATCTCCTGGTTCGCACGGAAAGTCTTCTGAGACCCTGGAGAGCTGGTGTAAATACTGCCAGCCAGTGTAAATACTGAGCTAGATGCACCAGAGATCTGACTCAGGGCAAAATCCTACCCAGCGCTGGAATAGCTCGGCCGGCCAGCCAGCGCTGGATAGGTGGAGGCTGGAGCCCCCCACCCCACCCCGGTAAGGGAGCGTGTGCTCCCTTATCATAGGGGAAGCTCCAGCCTCCCTTATGTGCTCCTCAGATCTGCGCCTGCTAAAGAGCAGGTGCAGATCCAAGGAGACTGCGTGGCCTGAATTGGAGTCCGGGTTCGGCCCCCCCTCAACATGAGGGGGAGAAGGGGTGTGAAACAAAATGTGCCCCGCTGGAACACCATGCCCCGCTGGAACACCTGGAGCGATTGGCACCAAACACGGCATGCGCATGCCTGGCGGCAAACACTGCAGGGGTCAGGCCCCCCTAGTGCCCCCCTGGGGTGGTGGTGCGCAGGGGGCCTCACATGAAAATGGTCGAAAACGGCCAAAATTGGTATCAGATCCACAGTTTCCAGGGCCGCCGAGACGAATGGCAATGCTCCCGATGCCGTTTGAGTCCGGGTTCGGCCCCCATCACGGTAGGGGGCGAGAAGGGGTGCGAAACAAAACGTCCACCGTGACCCCCTGGAATGCCTGGAGCAATTGACACCAGTATGCTTTACAGTCTGGGGGCAAACACTGCGGGGGTCAAACCCCCCTAGCGCCGGTAGGGGTGCACAGGGGGTCCCATGTGAAAATGGTCGAAAACAGCTGAAATCGGTGTCAAATCCGTAGTTTCCGGGGTCGCCGAGACGAATGGCAATGCTCCTGAGGCCATTTCAGTCCACGTTTGGACTTGGGATAATTTGTTGCCCGGGCAACGCCAGGTCAAAAAAGCTAGTCTATATATGTAGAAGAGAATGTGTGTTTGTGTGTTTGTCTGTATGTGTGTACGTATGTTCCGCATAGGCTCCACAACACCTGGACCGATTGACACCAAAACTGGCACGCATACACCTTGTGGCCTGGCAACAAACACTGTGGGGGTCAGACGCCCCCTAGGACCCCTGGGGGATGGGTGGGGGTGAAACGTAAACATGATCGCAAATGGCCAACATCGGTGTTGAATCCGTTGTTTCCGGGGTCACCGAGATGGGCGGGGGGCCCCCAATGCTGTTTGACTCCGGGTTCGGCCCCCCCTCGGCATGGGGGGGGGGCGAGGAGGGGTGCAAAACAAACTGTCCACCATGCCCTCTTTGAACGCCTGGAGCGATTGACACCAAACTTGGTATGCGTGTGCCTTGCAGTCTGGCGACAAATACTGTGGGGGTAAGACCCCCCCCTAACGCCCCTGGGGGTGGGGGTATTTGGGGGGCCATGTGAAAACGGTCAAAAATGGCCAAAATCGGCGTCAAATCTATAGTTTCTGGGGTCACTGAGATGAGTGGCGACGCTCCCGATGCCGTTGGAGTCCGGGTTTGCTCCCCCCTCGGTGTGGGGGGCAAGAAGGGGCAAGAAGAAACAAACTGTCCGCCATGCCCCGTTGGAACGCCTGGACTGATTGGCACCAAACTCGGCATGCGGATGCCTGGCAGCCTGGGGACAAATGCTGCAGGGGTCAGGGCCCCCTACCCCCCCAGGGGTGGGGGTATGCAGGGGGCCCCACATGAAAATGGTTGGAAACGGCCGAAATCGGTGTCAGATCTGTCATTTCTGGGGCCGCTGAGACGAGCGGTGACACTCCTAACCCCGTTGGAATCCGGGTTTGGGCCCCCCCCCTCGGTGTGGCGGGTGAGAAGGGGTGCGAAACAAAACATCTGCCATGCCCCGCTGGAACGCCTGGACCGATAGGCACCAAACTCGGCATGCGGATGCCTGGCAGCCTGGGGACAAACACTCCAGGGGTCAGGGACCCCTACCGCCCCCGAGGGTGGGGGAATGCCTGGAGCGATTGACACCAGTATCCTTTACGGTCTGGGAACAAACACTGCGGAGGTCACACACCCCTAGCACCCCCAGGGGTTGTGGTGCACAGGGGCCCCATGTGAAAATGGTTGAAAACGGCCGAAATCGGTGTCAAATCCATAGTTTCTGGGGCCGCCGAGACGTATGGCGACACCCCCAATGCCACTTGAGTCCACGTTTGGACTTGGTATAATTTGTTCCCTGGGCAACGTGGGTAAAAAAAGCTAGTGGGTTATAAGCAGCACTAAGAAGCTTCAGATCTATGGCACTGGCAAATGGCTGTGGCAGTGCATGGATGTGCACGTGAGGGAAGTTTGAGAAAGAGCTTGCTTGTGTGCCTGCTGGCAGTGGTGAGGACAACAGTGTGCTTCTAGCTAATGGATCTATAATATCTCTCTGTGTGAGAGTAAGTATATATGCTAGATAGTATTTACTGTATGCTGTGACCTGAGTGTGTCAGCATATTATGGACTTTGAATATATGTACTAAGAAGTCCTGTTGAATTGCTTATTGTTGCCTGAAACCATCTAAGACTACTGTGTTTGGACCTGGACTGTTTGTACTGACAATTCTACCTGCCTAAACCATTTGAACTTGTATTAAGTTCTTGTATCAAGTCTTAACCTAAGGTACCACGCCTTGTTTGCCTTCTTTATCTGGGAGTGTTTGGTTGCTAATGGTCCTAGACCTCTGCTTTATTCTTCTATCTGCCTGTCCTTGGGCTTGGCTTTAAGCCATAATAATTGGCAGCGTGGGGAAGTCAGCAAGCATGTCTGGAGCTGTTACCTCCCTGTGGGGGCGATACAAGTATTCACCACAATTAGCGCTTCTATACACGCCTTTTTAAGATGTTGTGATCGGCTTGCAAATCACTGCACCTGCATGTCTAGGTCCCACATGGAGGTGCCAACATATACAATACAATATAAATACAATATTATACATACACAATCAAAGGTTCCATGTGAGTAAACCTATTGCCTCCCTAGGCAATTGAGGATGCAATCCTAACCAACTTTCCAGCACTAGGATAAGGGCGATGCAGCTTCAAGGTAAGAGAACCAACATTCCCTTACCTTGAGAAGGCCTATGTGAGTGCCCCCCAACTGCAGGATGCTGCACATGCCCCAATGGCATTGCTTAGTCTGTGCTGGAAAGTAGCTTGCATCCTGAGATATTGCTATATGACCTAGCTCTAAACCTGAAGAGCATGCAGCATGCAGTTAAATTAAGTAGGAACAAGTATCAAACTCATTGTCACAGTTAGTAACATCAGATGCTTTAGAAAAGTGCCAGATAAGGCATGGAAGATAAGACTTCTAGATCGCTAATAATTAAGAGCACACTGCTAATCAGCAGGTGCAGATCCCAGGAGACAGCACGGCCCAAATCGGGGCCGCGCAACCTCGCAGACGGACTTAGGATGTGGCTGTATGGCCAAATCCTAGACCCACCCATGTCCCGCCCTCAACCCCCTCGCCAATCCCCATCCCAAAATGGGACGGAGCCTCCTCGCGCCAACTGGCTTTGGTAGGTGCAAGGGAGGCTTCCCGTCGGCACTCTCAAACTGACGCTAATTGGAACATCAGCTCGAGAGCCGTAGCGCCAATGCAGGGGGACTGCTCGGTGCCCCCGCGTCGGTGCTACATCCGTTGCATCAGTGCTGTGACATGGTGTGGATGCAGCGGCAAAGGTAGGATTGCGCTGCCCATGACTGTGGCAGACACCACGCTTGCCAAGTTTCCTGCAAAACCATAATAACAATCACTGACAGGTACAGACATGTAGTTTTTAATTCCTCCTGCATTTTTTTAAAGTGCCAAGACAGACTGCAATTGCAAGCTGTATCCTCAGTTTGATGACCTACTGTTTGATTCAATGCAGTAATTCATATTCATCAAAAAGGCAAGTGCACAAGACAAAGGCAGGAACATCTATGGCATGCGAGTGGCCCCTTTGCGTCCACCAAACTGCCCTCCATACCAGGGCAGGAGGAACAAAAAAAACCCCTTCCTTTAATGTATTGTTACTTAACTGAGTTATGACTGAAGTGCACTACACTTCAAATTACAACTAAGATTGTATGCTTTTTGTTGCAAGGGAATGCCTGTTGTTGATGTTAATATTCTAGATTGAAAGCTGTATAACAGCTAGCCTCAGAAGTGGGAGTATGGGAAAAAAGGTTATCTTTGTAATGTTTGAACGGGAAAACATGATATCTCAGATTAGTCATGCTTTTCTAACCACTGAGAAAAATACTGGCAAATATTTCAAATCTAACTGGAGGTTGTTAAGAGGCGTTAATGACTGGCTGTGCATTGCACCTGAATCCTTTGACAATTAAATGGGACTGTCTACTGTGGTTGCAAACATTTTAGGTGCTTCTAAAAGCACAATCCTAACCTGGAGTTAGGCCAGCAAAGTTTGGCCAGCACACGGGACACCTGAAGTATGTTTGGACCACAGTCAGCGAGGTCAGCACACAGACATTCACCATCCTCCCTGACTCCAAGAGTGGTCGAAACGTGCTTGATGGTGGCCCTTATGCCAGCCAAACTGTGCCTGCCTAACTCCAGGTTAGGATTGCGTCCTAAATGGTATAATCAGTGGTGTCATCTAAATGATTTAAGAACAGGAACTCACTTTTGATTGGCACGTGTCAGGACCCGCCCACCAGAAGTGACGTCATAAGCCGGAGGCTGGCGGAGCGCAGGTCTACCTGCGGCTGGTTCCTATGGGTAGACCTGGACTCTGGAGGCTGGTGGAGCCCAGGTCTACCCGCAGCTGGTTCCTAACCAGCAACAACATCAGTGACGAGTGGGCGGAGCCAGCCAGTTCTGTACAGCGCCTGGAGCCTACAGAACAGAAAGCAAAGAACTCCCCCCTCCCCAATTGCAGCTCCAATAGCGATGGGGACAGTCTCTCAAAGAAACCTCAAATCCAGAGCGCCAGTGAGATGCTCTGGACTGGAGAGAGAGCGGCGAAAGCCTTTCCTTGGTCTTCGCGGCTAGGCGAGGGGGAGTTATTCAAAATTGCCAGGGAAGTTGAAAATTGGCACGGGGGCAGCAGCCTCGAAGCCAAGGCTGGCTGAGCAGAATGAGGCAGGAACCTGTGAAAGGGGCTGAGGGGCGGCACCACTCCGGACGGCACCCTTGGGCGCTTCCCCACACCAAAGCCTGCTTATGCTGGGCAGGTCAGGAGGGCAGCTTCAAAAAGTCCTGGCTCCCCTCCGTCCCCTCTAGGGCCCCCCTCAATTCGCCACTGCACGCCCAGGACGCCCCTTCTCCCCAGTGGGCTGCAGACTCACCAGAGTGGCTGCTGACTCCACGTGTGTGGCTGGAGGGAGCGAGGAAGGGGTCTGTGCAGGACGGGACTTCCCCACTGCAGCCCTTCCCCCTTCGCCCCCCTAGGAATCCGGAGTCGCTCCCTTTAACCCTCTGAGTGCCAGCCAACCAAAAAGAAAAGCTCTTTGCAGAGCAATCGGGAGGGGGAGGAGGGGGAGTGAAGTGGGCGGAGTCAGCCTTAATTTTAACTAGTGGAACTGAGTTCCCCCGCGTTCCCCCTGCATGACATCACTGGGTATAATCCTTGTTCCTCACCATTAGAAGACCAAGTTAACTGCACAGATGGCAAAGGTATAGTTGCTAAGAGACTGAACTACAAACCAGGATTTCCCTCATTCCAGCCCCGTCTCTGCCATGAACTCTCACTAGGTGGCCTTCAACAGGTATCCTGCCTCAGCTCCCTGACGGCAATTCAGGGCTAAGAAGAGGAGTTCTGCAGTAAAATGCTACACTACACCGTTCTTCCTCTTCCTAAGCCTCAGCATAAGGAAGCAGGTCCTGGATTGGACTTTGGGGGCTCAGTGGGAATCTTCATTACATAACCATCAGCCCCACTTTTGTTTTTGTTTCCATTTTTTCCCTCAGTTTTCTCTCTCTAGAGCAAGGATTCTTAACTGGGAGTATCCATGCCCTTTGGGGATATGGGAACGAAATGATGGGGGAACAGGACTCAATTTGTGAATGATTTTTTTCCAAAAATGTTGTTACTATTATCAGTATGGATTGAGGCATTCCGTTCCCAACTATCCATGAGTAACGTAAAATTAAGCTATTGACATGTTTTGAACATTTTGAACATTTTAAGTGCTTCTAAAAGCGCAATCCTAACCTGGAGTTAGGCCAGCAAAGTTTGGCCAGCACACGGGACACCTAAAGTACGTTTGGACCACAGTCAGAGAGGTCAGCACACAGACATGCGCCATCCTCCCTGACTCCAAGAGTGGTCGAAACGTGGTCGCGCCACCTGGCTTTGGTAGGTGCAAAGGAGGCTTCCCGTTGGCACTCTCAAGCTGATGCTACTTGGAGCATCAGCTTGAGAGCCGTAGCGCCAATGCAGGGGGACTGCTCGGTGCCCCCGCGTCGGTGCTACATCCATTGCATCAATGCTATGACATGGTGTGGATGCAGCGGCAAAGGTAGGATTGCGCTGCCCATGACTGTGGCAGACACCACGCTTGCCAAGTTTCCTGCAAAACCATAATAACAATCACTGACAGGTACAGACATGTAGTTTTAATTCCTCCTGCATTTTTTTTAAAGTGCCAAGACTGACTGCAGTTGCAAGCTGTATCCTCAGTTTGATGACCTACTGTTTGATTCAATGCAGTAACTCACATTCATCAAAAAGGCAAGTGCACAAGACAAAGGCAGGAACATCTATGGCACGCAAGTGGCCCCTTTGCGTCCTCCAAGCTGCCCTCCATACCAGGGCAGGAGGAACAAAAAAAACCCCTTCCTTTAACTAAGATTGTATGCTTGTTGTTGCAAGGGAATGCCTGTTGTTGATGTTAATACTGTAGATTGAAAGCTGTATAACAGCTAGCCTCAGAAGTGGGAGTATGGGAAAAAAGGTTATCTTTGTAATGTTTGAATGGGAAAACCTGATATCTCAGATTAGTCATGCTTTTCTAACCACTGAGAAAAATACTGGCAAATATTTCAAATCTAACTGTAGGAAGTTATACTGGTCATACTGGTACCTAATAGGACTGGCAGTGATTATGATTATTTTGACTGACAACGGGGGTATGGAGTCATATTGGGCAATCCATTCGAGGTCTGTAATTATAAAAAAGGTTATAATTCCACTACTCTAGAGTTTCCCTCCTCTCTCTTTCAGTAGCAGCCAAAAAGGATGTTCAGAATCTTTCCAGCATTAATGTTGTACATCATGGGTCTCCAAACTACAGAACGGGGGCCCACCACAAGATTTTATTCGGCCTGCAGCAACTTAAAATATTTGAAATTTTTACTCATATATAATGTCTCTGTTTAAGCATGACATGGTGCCTTTGTACAGTAAATGCCACATTTCTTTTTTGTCCTGAATCATATCACGCTGGTTGCAAACAAAGATTCAAATAAAACTTATTCATTCATTTAAATTTTATTCATCTATATATATAAAGAAGAGCGTGGGTGTGTCGGTGTGTGTGTATGTATGTGTGTGTGTTTCGCATAGGCTCCGCAACGCCTGGAGCGATCGGCACCAAACCCGGCACGCATGCACCTTGCGGCCTGGAGACAAACACTGCGGGGGTCAGGCCCCCATAGTGCCCCCGGGGGTGGGGGTACGCGGGGGTCCCCGCGTGAAAACGGCCAAAAACGGCCGAAATCGGCGTCAAATCCACAGTTTCTGGGGTCGCCGAGACGAGCGGCGACGCCCCTGATGCCGTCGGAGTCCGGGTTCAGCCCCCCTCGACGTGGGGGGCAAGAAGGGGTGCAAAACAAAACATCCACCATGCCCCGCTGTGACACCTGGACCGATTGGCACCAAACTCGGCATGCGGAAGCCTAGCGGCCTGGCCACAAACACTGCAGGGGTTGGGGGCCCTAGCACCCCTGGGGGCAGGGGTGCGCAGGGGTCCCCACGTGAAGACAGCCGAAAACGGCTGAAATCAGCGTCAAGTCCATAGTTTCCGGGGTCACCGAGACGACCGGCGACACTCCCGACGCCAGTGGAGTCCGGGTTCAGGCCCCCCTCGGCATGGAGGGCCAGAAGGGGTGCAAAACAAACCATCCGCCATGCCGTGCTGGAACGCCTGGACCGATCGACACGAAACGTGGCACGCATACACCTTGCGGCCTGGCGACAAGCACTGCGGGGGTCAGACCCCCCTAGCGCCCCTGGGAGTGGGGGTACGCAGGGGTCCCCACGTGAAAATGGTCGAAAATGGCCGAAATTGGCATCAAATCCACAGTTTCCGGGGTCGCCGGGGCAAACGGCGATGCTCCCGACACCGTTGGAGTCCGGGTTCGCTCCCCTCGGTGTGGGGGGCAAGAAGGGGTGCAAAACAAAACGTCCGCCATGCCCTGCTGGAACGCATGGAGCAATGCGCACCAACCTCGGCATGTGCATGCCTTGCGGCCCGGTGACAAACACTCCGGGGGTCAGGCTCCCCTAGCGCCCCCAGGGGTGGGGGTGTTCCAGGGCCCCCGCATGAAAACAGTCGAAAACGGACGAAATCGTCCTCGGTTCTGTAGTTTCTGGGGTCGCCGAGGTGAGCGGCGATGCTCCCGACGCTGTGGGAGTTCAGGTTCACCCCCCCCTCAACGTGGGGGGCGGGAAGGGGTGCGGAACGAGATGTCCGCCATGTCCCACTACGACGTCTGGAGCGATTGGCGCCAGACTTGGCATGGGTATGCCTTGCAGCCTGGCGACAAACACTATGGGGGTCATGCCCCCCCCAGCGCCCCTAGGGGTGGGGGTGCACAGGGGGCCCCATGTGAAAATGGTCAAAAATGGCTGAAATTGGCGTAGAGTCCATAGTTTCTGGGGTCGCTGAGGTGAGTGGTGACGCTCCTGACGCGGTTGGAGTCTGGGTTCGGCCCCCATCAGCATGGGGGGTGAGAAGGGGTGCAAAACTCATAAACTCTGGAAGATCATTTTGTTACCTGGGCAATGCCGGCTAACAAAAAGCTAGTTCATTTATAAAACTGATCTTTTTGGTCCGTGAAAATGCGTAAGATATATAATGAGGCCCTTGTACTAAAATGTTTGGACACCTCTGTTGTACATGAAACTGAAAGTAGTGTCCTTTCATCATGACATTTTCATGATATGGCTTGATTTGTTTTGTCTTTCCCTTGCCATCCATATTTGCAAATATGTAAATAAACTTTTCTCTCAAACCATAAATGCGGAGTCAAAGATCATGCCTGACAGTACTTTGCTGAGGTAGAAGAAAAGAAATGCAGTAGCACTACTCAAAGTAAGCAAATGATCCTCAATCCCAATGTTTTCATTTCGTTTCAGGGGCCATTTGTATCCTAACATTCCATCACTGATGCAGCCATGCCAATGGGGCATGTGCTGCATCAAGGGGTGGGGGTGGGCAGTCGTGAAGGCCTCTTCAACGTAAGGAAAAGTTTGTTCCCCTATCTCAGGGCTGCATTGCAGCGGCATTGGTGCTGAAAAGTTGGATAGGATTGAGCCCTCTATCTTGCCCATATTAAGTTAAAGCTCTCAATTAAAAATGTGTTTTTTAAAATATAGTAGCACGTAGTATGTAGGAAAATTTAGGAACTTGGGGCCCAATCAGGCATCTTGCCCTGGGCCCAGTGTTAGTTCTCAGCTACCTAAGAGCGTTCTCAGCTAACTAAGAGCGCAATCCTAAACTGGAGTTAGGCTAGTAGAAGCTAAGCCAGCAAAGTTTGGCCAGCACAAGGGCCAAGAGGTAGAGGAAGGATATAGCGGGGGGTGACAAGCGCAATGGGCACTGGCACGGATCAATATTCATCTCTCACAGTAATCCTCGTTTGCTTTTTCTTCTTCCAATAATGTACACTGTACAGGCATCCATGGACTGGCTTTCACCCTCTCATTACTAGGTGATGAGACTAGAAGACTTGTGAAGCCTTTTCTTTATTTTTCTTTTCTGTGTTCCAGACTTATATTTGTACTCCATAGTGCTAATTTCACCTTTAACAAATGCCAAAACACATGTAGGCTTGTTCCAAGGCCCTGTGTCTAACACAAAAAAGAAGGGGTAGAGTTTACTATTGGGCCTAGGAATTCTGTGAACTGAACTGGGTGGGTGACCAATAACAGAGACGTAGTAGTTTTGGTCTGAAGGTGTAAGTTTTACTTTCCCATGTTTGAATTGTAATAATAGATACTGGTGCTTATGGAGAAGACCTGGGCTTCATTACAGCTTTAATCCACTTTCTCTGCACTTCTATTCCCCCAATGCATTCCGGTGGACTGTAGTTTGTTAAAGAATATGAGAGTTGTTAAAGCTATCCTTAACAAATTATAGTCTCCAGAATGCATTAGGGAATAGGTGCCTTGAAAGTGAATTAAAGCTGTAGTGGAAATGCAATCCTACATAAGTTGAGATTGAGGTACCCACATTTATTTTGTAATACATTTGTTTTGTACTGTATAATTTCTTTTGTCATGGCCCAAGCCTGTTGGAGGCCCAGGCCCCACATATTTTGCTTCCCCACCCCCCTCTCCCCCGGCCTGTGTACTCTTTTGTCCCCGTTAGGGTTTTCGGTTTTTTTAAGTTTCTAGCTTCTGTAAACAGGCCCGGCTGCTGGTTGGGCACTTCCTAGTCCACAATTCCCAACTTCCTTGGCCTTGACTGGAAAGACAGGGTGCCAAACACCTGCTTGGCCTGTAGACTACAATACTATATTCAAGGAATAGTTGTCTTACTCTAGTTCTCCTCTCTCTTCTGATCAGGGGAGATTGGTCTGCAGTGTTTCACTCCTGACCTACACCAACTGCACTGCCAGTGGAACTGGGAGCCCACAAAGGTTGCCCCTTCTTCTTACAGCCTTCTGTACTGGGCAGAAGACCACAGCATCAGCACAAGGTAAGATAACATCAAGATGGCAGACGAACACCAGTACACAAAAATAGTCTTAGCTCAGTTCTTTACTCTCACATTAGATTCTAAAATTAGCCCCATCTCCTCCTGACATTTCACATGCATAGAATTGATAAGATTCCGCATCATCATTGAGGAAGACATGATCCTCCCTAGATACAAACAGGACTATCTCCCCCCGCCTCATTCTCAAATAATTTCTACATCCCTAGTGCCAAGATTTACTTCCTTTCCACAATGGTTGATAGGAAATTGAGGAATGGGGGTGAAAATAGACCAGCCCAGCCATGGTGGGAGGCTCCCATCTCTGTCTGCCTATTTGCCTCCATTGTTTTTTCTCCTTCTACCCTGGATTGCAAAAAGAAGAGGAGGCTATAGCTGGCACAGTTCCAAGGAGGCTGCAAAATGAGGGGATAGGATCTGGTGCATACCACTGCTGCCAGATCCACCCCTTCCGCAGAACGTCCACCCCAGTTCCTCCCCCTCCCCACCCTAATTTGTCCCCTCCCTGCTCCTGCCACTGCCTTACCTACTCTGTCAGGCACAATGAGGTCCAGCCATGTCTGGAAGCTGACCACCTCTTGCAGTAGCACTCTCAAAATGGCTACCGACGGAGTGCTCTACGCTCCATCAGCAGCCATTTTGCAACACAACTGACACAAAGCACTGGCCAGCACCCAGTCCTCCATAGGATCTATTGATGTCGCCGATTCCCTCCTCACTTTTGGTTTCCAGAACTCAAGCCTGGCATAAGTGTGAGGAAGAAGACGAGACAACTAAGTCCCACTATGAGCCTCATTCCCAAGTCTGCATCTTCCAGCCTAGCAACACCACTTACATCTCTGTCCTAGTAACTATCACCCAAGGACAGCCCCAGCATGAGGTCAAGTACTTCAAAGAGCCATTTGAACTGAATCATGTAGGTAAGAATCTCCAACATATATAGCCACATCCCCATCCTGCTGTCAGTCTGCATTTTGAGGGTAGCCAAGTGTCCTTGAAGGCCCTGGCACTCAAGAACAGGGGCATTATGGGGTGTGTGTAGTTCTGTTTACACTGCACTGGGCCCCTGTTATCTCAACAATCCAAACCGCCTTGAACATGCATGTGTCTCCCACTGATTACAGTGCGCACTGCCCCACCAAGGATTCTGCAACCCAGTGTGGACAGAGGTATGCTAAAGTTGGAATGGGTCCCACCCTTGGAGGAATTAACCGCACACATGACATATCATATACGATATGCAGCACAAAACAGCCTGAACTGGAAGGTAAATATATAACAAAACAATACATTTGTTGGGCTGGCATGAAGCAGAGTGTTATCTGCTCAAATAACTTGTTTTGGGACAAGTTATTTCAGTAGCTTGCCAAGCGTGTTCACTTGCCAAGACAAGTTATTTCTGTAGCTTGCAGTGTTGTGATTCAACTGAGCATGCAATGATATGCCAGGATCTGAGCCTGCTCCCTCCAAGAAGACCCAAACATCATTCTTTCAGATAGCCTATGGTGCCCAAGCCTTTCACTACATTTCTCCAGGTCACTGATGTCCAATCATCACTCTACTGCAGCTTTCCCAACAGCTTGCCAATTCTTTGATCAGTCTCTCCAATGAGACCTAAGGGCTGTGATGCATTTGCCACTTAGTAGATTTGCTACCTTCCTGAAGCATGACAAGCAGGAAGTTGACAGATGCAACCGTTCCTATCATGCAGATATAATGCAGGGGCTGCCATATACAGAAGAGTCTCAGAGCTTTGACCTTCATACTTCAGTGATACCTAGAACTCTGATTTAGTTTCCAGATGTGAATTCTGGGAACTAACTGGCAGAGCACACCTGATGAGGCCATTCTCTGGGCAGGATCTGCAGGTGCAGTACTCAAACAGCAGTGAAATCCATCTAGCAACAGGGGGTCGTTACTGCCTTCAGATGCGCACCCAGCCAGACGGAGGAAGGTTCCGAGGGAGTTGGAGTGCCTGGTCAGAATTTGAGTGCATTGAAGTCCCACCTGGAGCAGGTAAGAGACTCCATTGGGAACAGAAATGCAGGACTGCGTAAATGAAGTGGGGGAGGGACCACGTGGTTAGATGTGAGCGGCACATGTGAGTTGGGGAACGGTCTAAGGAGGCAGTTGATTGCTTATAGCTGACAAATAATCCAAGTAAGGAAGGTGGAGCCTGCTAAGCCCCAGGTGGACCTTCAGAAAGGATCTGGCATGGATCAGTTGCAACCTCCCTTCTGTGTCTTTGTCCTAGGTTCAAGTATTTTGACGGTGGCCGTAGCATTGTTGCTCTGTGGAGTACTTGTGCTGGGTCTGGGCTGCACTTGCTTTTCCACATACAGGTAACTGGATCCTAAACTGAACTAATGCCAAGGCCGGTGGTAGCCCTCCACTTACTAGGATTGTGCCTGTCACAGGGCGAAAAACAATTCAGAGGAGGGAGCAGGGAACAATGTTATGTGATAGAGGCTGATTGGCTCTTGTCTGAGAGCCTCATAAATTGAGAGAAACTCATAAATTGAGTTTATGAGAGTCGGGTTTCAAAGAGTCAGGTTTATATTCTGAGACAATCCTAGTCCTCCTAAGTCAATGTTTCCCAACCTGGAGGTCGTGACCCACCACCGGGAAACTCCCTTAACGGGAGTGGCCCAGGAGTGGGTGCCTGACAGCGCCGCAGCAATCATGGCACTGTGGGCACCCCAGGGGCCCCTACCTTCTCTGGGGAAAGTGCTTTTTTGCAGCACCTAACAGGGTTGTTTACATAATCAGGGAGGCTCACAGAGGGCGCTTGCAGGCCTCCCAGACCATCCCAGAGGCCAGCGGGACTCCCCGGAGGAGGTAGGGACCCCGGGGTGCCTGCAGCACTGTGATCTCTGAGGTGCTGTTGGGCACCCCCATCTACCCCAGTCCCCACCCCTGCCAGCACTTACAGTGATCCCCATGTCCAAGTAGGATATTGGGAACCGCTGTCCTAAATTCCATACTCTGTTTCATTGTTCAGCAGCATGAAGCAAAAGCTCTGGCCACCCATCCCAGACCTTCATCGCGTCCTGGATGGATTCCTTGAGGACAACAGCAAGCAGCAGCAAGTAAGGCTTTATTCCTCCATGCAAGCACTAACATCAATGTGATTAAGGGGTGGGAGAACAAACTGGCTTATATAGCCCAATCCTATCCTCATGGTACACCGTCATAGTAGCCTCTCTGCAGGTCTGCAGAGGGCTGTCACTGGTACAGAGGCCAGAAAGCCGTGCACCAGCAGCAGCAGCACCCAGACCCAGTTGGTTTCTGCTGGCTGAAAGGACAAAAGGCAGTGGGATTGGGGTGTGATGGGGGTGCTTTGTGGCAGCATCTGAGTCTGCGGTAGCCACACCCCTGACACACCTCTGGCAGACTCCTAATATCTGTCCGCAAAAGAGCTGGTGTAGCTCTGAGGACTCCCATTGAGGACCATAGAATCAGGCAGTAGCTGGGGAGAACTGTTCTCTTTACTTGCCTCTTCCAGCCAGCCTGGTCTCCTGCCAATGCACAGGATATGACTGCTTCTGCACCGAAAGCTCAGCATCCTGCATGGGATGGGATTGGGCAATAAAAATAGGAAAGAAAGAACTTGGTCAAACAAACAATTTTGTTTCCTCCAGTGTAATTCTGATGGGGAAACCAACTCATGATTGAGACTGCTTCAGGTTTGCAAGAGTTCAGATATGATCTGAATTGCCCCGCTAGGAATCCGGAGTCGCTCCCTTTAACCCTCTGAGTGCCAGCCAACCAAGAAGAAAAGCTCTTTGCAGAGGAATTGGGAGGGGGGAGGAGGGAGAGTGAAATGGGTGGAGTCAGCCCTAATTTTAACTAGTGGAACTGAGTTCCCCCATGTTCCCCTGCATGACATCACTGGAGCTGGGCCAGTAGCTCCCATGTCTCTCTCCAGTCTTTTCCACAGTCATTAGATACTAATTCTGAATTGTGATGTACGTCTGTAGTTGTGTGGTAGGAGGCAGTATTTTTCCTAAGAATTGTCATTAAAGACAGAAACCAACCAGAGCGCATCAGACCAGGATCCTATCGTTGGTAGTGACCAAGAGGGCTGTAGAAAACAGAACCATTAGGCTTGCATTTCTCTATGTGTTTTTTCTTATAGAAGAGCAATTTATCAACTTGCCTTATTAACCCATAACAAAATACTGTAATGTTTTATAACACAAACTCATGTTACTGTTGCTTCTGACTTTCAATTGGGATTTTTTTTCTGGAGAGGATACCTCTCCTTTTTGTGTTTTTTAATGCTCCTTCCCTTCATCTTCCAGGTGAATGCCTTCTTCTGCAACAAGACTTTGGAGGACACACCTTTGCCCTGCCTGCTAGAAGTGCTGCCCGAGACACCCCTGGAAACCCCAAGCTATAGCCCCCTCTCAAACACTATGCCGGTGGAGCAGGCAGAATGGGACAGCCAGCGTTCTTCCCAGCAACATTACATGGTGCTGAGCCCTAACAATCCCCAAAGAACCCATCCTGAAAATGAGTATTTTGATGGAAAAGATGATGGGGGTGACACCCTTCCCATGCCCTTGGATCATTGTCCACATCCAGCTTCAGAGTCCGAAGTCCAGCTTTGTTCCTTCAGCTCATTCAGCATGCCACTTTCAGCCCCTGAGACAAAAGATGAAGCAGGCTGGGAAGCTCCTGAAGATCAGTCTGTATCTCCCACACACATCTCAAACCAGTCTTACCTGCTGATGGGCTGACTGAACATAAAAGAAGATGGTTTGGTCCTATGGGTGGATGTATGATAGTAACAAGAATTCTGGGCTGTGAGAGAGATATCTGCCAACAAATTCTGCACGTTGAGTCTATTTCTCATCTACTCTTCTTAGCAGTTGATAGCATCCAGCTGGGGGTATAGTGCAAACTGACTAGGGGGTCTCTACATGGCACCTGGTAACTGTCACAGATTCTCATATACAGTGCAGTCTCTGAGAAGCTGAAACCTACTTATTTGCCCATGATCACAGGCTTTATATCTTGAGATGCAGGGATATAGGAAGCATGGCTTTTTCAACCACTGAGGATGAGGTGAACTGGTTAGTTACATGAGATGTTTTGAGAGGGTGGTATAGAAGAGCCATTGACAGCAATGGATTTGTGTTATGGCTAGAGGCAGAGCTATGCAGTGGACATGGGACAGCAAGAACAAGAATATAAATAGCAACTTATGGTTGCTTAATATTAATTGCTGTCTTGCTTGTTGTGATCGCTTAGTATTAATATAAGAATCAGTCCATGTTATAAAGGGCATAGATCTTTCTTTTTCATTGTTGACCTCACTGTAAATCATAATAATCACAGCTGCCTTCTACAACTGAAAACCATCTGTAATTACTTGTATCATCCCTGGCTGTAGTGCATAGCTGTGAACAAATGTGGCGAGAGATGCTGTGAAAGTGCATTCACTACATTCAATCAAATGAACTTCCTCTCCAGGATCAAACTCATGGAACACTAATTTTGTGGGTCTGCAGCAACCAACTGTGAACAGCACTAATTAGTGAGATTTGTGATGCCATTTAACTTTGATGTTATTTGCCTGTAAACCGCTTTGTGAACTTTGTGTTGAAAAGCGGTGTATAAATACTAGTGATTGATTGATAAGCTCTCTTCCCATCCCAAGTGGGTTTTTCAAATCGGGTTTCCTTTTAAAACACAGACAGAAATAATGTTTAAATGAATACATGTATGCATCGAGCTTTAGAAAGAATTTAAAAAGCAGGCAGGTCCCCTCCTCCAAAAGCAAGAGGTGAGCAGCAAGACTGCTATCCCAGTCAGTGATAGCATTGCTAGTCTGTCTTTTACATACTGAAAGCAAAAGGAAGCAGATATATGCCATAGGAGAAATAAAACACAGGAATGGCTATTTCAGTGATCGATTTATAATTACTGTAGATACAGGCATGACCCGGTATACACTGGGGTTCTTTTCCAGACCTTCCCATGGATACCTGAAATCATGGATACTGGGGATGCCTTTTTAAAGATAAACATCAGTAGTTTTGCTGCAACAAGGTAAAAAGAGAGATTTGTTTAATGTTCCGCTATCTTTTTAATAGGCATCCCAGTATTCATGGTATCCGTGAATAATTGAATCAGTGGATACTGGGGCATGCCTGTATGAGTATAAGTTGATCTCACAGATAAGTTGAGGACAGGTTTTGCACCAAAAAATCATGGAATTTTCTATGACCATCAGATAAGTCGGGGTATGTGTATATCTGACTTTGTCTGATTTTACCATTCCACACTGAGAAGGTCAGGAGCCAATCACTATAGTGAGGGGAGAGAAAGGGAAATGGTGCTTGTGAAATAGAGCATAAAACACTCCCCAAATAATGACACAAGACAGACAGCATTGATGTGGAAAAAACACCCAGATTTGAACTGCAGGGAAAAAACCGCACAGGTTTAAAAACACATCACAGCATAGCAACTTCAGAAAGCGTTGGGAGTTAATAGCAATCACAGAAGAGCTAGCTGCTGAGTCCCAACCAGAAACAGAGATCAAAAGATAGCTTGGAAACTCTCTACAAGCATAAAAAAATAGTATAGTCCACAGACACTTTGCAGGCAATCAACAGGCAGCTGATGCCCCTGAACAGTCCTGACCCCTGACTGACCCTGAGAAGATGCGGGGGCAATTTACAGATCATTTTTTTGCAAACATTTCTCATCTTAGCCTTTATTTCAATAACTCCTGATCCAGGTGCCAGTCAGGTCAGAAAATGGAATACAGTACTATACAGAATATATAAAAAGATAAAGGTTTCCCCACGACCGAATGGTCTAGTCGTGACCGACTGTAGGGGGCGGTGCTCATCTCCGTTTCAAAGCCTGTAGAGCCGGTGTTTTGTCCAAGCTTCTGTGGTCATGTGGCCGGCATGACTATGCCATAGCGCACGGAACGCCATTACCTTCCCACCGAAGTGGTCCCTATTTATCTACTTGCATTTAGGTGCTTTTGAACTGCTAGGTTGGCAGGAGCTGGGACAAGCAACGGGAGCTCACTCCGTTGCACAGTCTTGAACTGCCAACCTTCTGGTTGGAAAGCCCAGCAGCAGTGGTTTAACCCACTGCGCCACCATGTCCCTAGAATCTATAGACACTCCCAAAATACTAGAAATGTTTTTGCAAAGTGTTTAATGTTTTGGGACAAATTTTAAAACTGATAAGGGTGGCAGTGAGACTAGGCAAAGAAAAGCCACAGAACTAGGAAACAGAGTGCTCTGCAAGAATATGCAAGTTGAAATAGCCAAAAATATAGAATATGCAAGTTAGTTAAGCTTGGCACTCTCAAAACACCTCTATATAGTACATGCTCGTAATTTCTTTGTATTGTATATAGTCTTGTGCAACCTGTGTCATTGGTAACCGTACTGATCACCAATGAAGGATTTATGGATTGCAGATGCTGGTCTAACGATGCAAGTTAATTTATAAATCATGCCTAACGATGTCAATGAACAGAGTGCAATCCTAAACTGGACTAAACTGGACATGTTTGGACTACTCTCGGAATCAGGGAGGATGGCTCACGTCTGTGTGCTGGCCTCTCTGGCTAAGAGAGTGGTCTAAACATACTGTAAAGTAGCCCTTGTGCTGGCCAAACTTTGCTGGCTTAGCTTATGCTGGCGTAACTCAGTTTAGGATTGCACCCACAGTATGAATGTACTCTAAATGTACAAGACAGACTATTGAACAGTATTTTTCTCATGCTGAGTTGTTAGAGAACATTAGGGTCTGGCCAGTGTGAGTTCTAGATTGCTTCAGCCTCTTCTTTTGTCCTTGTCATGGGTGTTTCTGGCCCAGTACATTGCTGGATAAGTCTCCATTTATAATTAGAGGTGGGAGAAAATAGTGATAATAAAATTTAAAAAACACAATTTTCTGTGCTTCTCATTTGTGTAAAAACAAAAAAACCAACATCTATTTAAAAAATAAAACCATTTTATTTGTTTTTTATTCAACATTTAATGGGGCGTCGCATGGGTAATGACTGGCAGCATCCACTAACACTATACCACCTATATCACCTACATAGTACACTTTTAAAGTGGTTATAATTTATAATGTAGATTTTGAATAAAAACACATAACATCACTGTATGCACTTCTAACTTTAGAAAACACTGAAACTGCCAAAACAAAAACAAAAAACCCCAACACAATTTTCTCCCACCTCTACCCATAACCCATTCACAGAATGGCAAATTCATTGTAACTTTATTTTCCATGTCTGTATTCTTCTAAGGGACCAATTTTCCACTCTTTGCTCTATGGTCCTCTGAAAGGTATTTTTGGAGAGAGTGTGTTTGTGGTGGCATAAAAGGGTTTGAACCCTGAGTGCTGAGATTCCTAGCAGCTGTCTGCTTTTACCATCGGTTGTCTATACCACAGCAGCTCCTATCAAGTGATGGAGCACTGTATTTGTAGCATGCATGTGCAGCATGTTTGTAGTGTCCATTGGCCATTTTCCCATGATTGGTGGTGATGACTCTTGCTGTGGTACTCGTTCCTAGGGGCCATGGGGCAAGGTGTCACCCTAGTGATGGCACATTAGACCTGCACCTGCCCTCATCCCCTGCTTAGTTAATCCTGGCAGCACTTCTTTGGCCAATAGCATTGGGGCAGGGTAGGTGTGATATTTAGCTTCTTGCACATGGAGCAGGTATCTGGCTGATAACAAGCTGTCATCACCCTAACATCCTGCTGGCACTCCATGATTGGTGGACTGTCTTGGGTTTCCTTGGATGTTGGCAGCGCTACCTAAAGCACTGAAGGCAGTGCCACTGTAGCCTGGGCTCTTGTCCCCCTCCCTTTGTATTGGATGAGCTTAGGATATGATTGCAGTGATATCAGTACAGTTTTGGCATAGGAGTGTACTTACTGAATATATTTCTGGGTATGATAACCAACATATTCTCCTTGCAATTATTTTGTGCTACAACTATAAAATGACTGATTAACAAGACTAGTTTGAGATCCCTTATTTGAAACTTGATGCGAAAGTTCTTTATGTTCATAGGTTGTGGCTGAAAGAGAAGCAACAACCCATTATTGGCGTGACCCATTATTGGGCTCTTCTCATAGCTTTTAATGCTAGCGCATTTTACGATCTCATAAGTCGCCTGCACGCTATCCTGGAGGTACATGGAAATTGTCCTTGCTAATACAAATCAATATAGATGAGCAATGAAAGTGTTCATTCACTGAAAGTGCAAAAATCTAGGGCACGCATGGCCAAAAGCCAACTTGCACCTTCCGCTCTCCTATCTGCAGACCGCTTACTCCGAGCTTCCTTCACTTCCACCATGATTTGCGGGATCGTTAGTGCTTCCAGCTGAGCTACGTCCGTGATTTCTATAAAGCTCCTGCGGCAGGGCTGGGGGCGAAGCGCTAAGGAAAAGTTGGCACACTTCCAAACGTCTGTAGTTGGGGGATGGGGAGGATCCCCCATCCTATCTAAGCACGCCTATCTCATACCTCAGATTCTCGCCAACCCAGAAAGCCAGCTAGACTAGAGTATCGTTCGGCCGCAAGCAACTTATGGGCTTGCAATATTTTTAGGGGGGCCACCAGTGAAGCAGTCAGAGAAGCCAAAAGATTCATTCCCCTGGTTATAGGACAGACATGCACCCGTCAACCAGGCAAGCTCCGACTAAGCTCATTACATGCAAACGCTCTACCGCCATAGCAGCATCTACACGAGCCACGAACCACAGCCCGCAATTACGGACAGCCGAATAGCGGAAAACAGCCCTACTTTTACCCACATTGCCGCACGCGCACGACCCAGAGATCTCCCCGAGAGCAAAACCACGCCCTCTTTTCGTAGACTAGCCAATGATCGAAGAGACGGCGGGCTCATTTCCTGCTGCCCGGCAACGGCTATGTTCGAAATAGCCAATAGAGAATCAAAGTGGCGAGTTTAAATCTTGAATGGGGCAAAGGGCCGGAAGAGTTTCCTCTAGAACGAGAGAAACGGTGAGTTTGACCGAGCCGGTCTTGGATTCATAGTTGCGAAGGTTCTTCTTTGTTCTGCTAGAGCTTCTTTGTTCCTACTGGGTTTTTTTTCTTGATTTCTTCGTTTAATTCTCTCAGTGCATCTCGAAGTGTGACCCTCCACGTTATATTGTCGGGCGGTGCTCCGGGTAAGCCTAAAGCAGAAGGGTCCCCGGAGATACAGTATATGTATTACGTTGTGTGTGTAACTTACAAGTTCCCAAAGCAGGTTTTACTCAACATGCCTGTGAAATTTTATTTTAAAAAAAAGTAGTGCGTGATTTCGCATACACTATCCTTTAATGTGGGGGAAGTGTCTCTTGTGAAAGTAAGGAGAACCAATCTTCATAAGCAATTTTTGCTAGAATGGCAAACCTGTACCTGGGCTGTACCCCTTAAACCTCCAGGTGGGACTTGGGTGTTTGAATGCTCCTATATACGAAAAATCGTTATATAGCATTTATAGAAAGCAAGTTGGAGCTATTTTTGTTGATGTTATTTTAAAATGTACAGGGAATTTATATGGAAGAGCATCCAGTAGCATGAGCCTCTCCCTGCAGTCTTGAGTACACCCCCTTCTGCCTTAACATCTCCAAAAATAGACATAGAGTAGCTTTTAGGAACTATACTAATGTCTTGAATGGTATTAAAAATTCAGATGTCTTTTGAAGCCCCTCTGTCTTGAATTTTTGCATCTTACTCTGCAAATTAACTTATTTCCTTCTCTTTTTCTACCCACATAGCTTTCCACCCCTATGGCGCAGTTCCTGTTTGAGAGTGACTTGAATGGGTTGCTGAAACTGGATGCCCCTATACCTAATGCACCTCCTGCGCGATGGCAGCGCAAAGCCAAGGAGGTGGCTGTTGCCAGCAGTGGACACACCCCAGATAGGACAGCACCTTCACCCATGAAACCAGCTAATAGATCCCTTAGCACCAGCAAGACCCCATCCAAGACACCAGGTAAGACTCTTGGTTTTTGTTATATCTTGAGGGTAAGCAACTGAGTTGCCAAGGTTGAGGACCAAGCCTAGAAGTTGAGTATTAACCACTTTTGCTTCTTGGGTGTAGCAGTGCCATTATGGAACATCTACGAAGTACCCACTTTCTGCAACAAGTAAAGTTTTGTTTACCCTGGAGAATGCAGGTTAGAATGTATATTGGGTTGAAATACAATTGTGCATCTGTCCTGCAGGCAAGTCTGGTTCCAAAGCACAGAACACTCCAAACAAAACTGGAGGCGACAGATACATCCCCAGTCGCAGCGTTATGCAAATGGATGTGGCCAAATTCCTCTTGACTAAAGAGGATACTTCGGATGAGTCTCCTACCAAGAAGGTAAAGAGTAAGATCATCTAGCTTTCTGACAGTGAGCAAAACTATACAGAAATGGCACAGGGGATGACTCTGAAGCCAATGGATGGACAAGGCAGAGTTTTTTATTTTTGACAGTAGCCCAGTAGCTGAAAGAAAAAGCTTTTTAAAGGCAGGTGGTCATACCAGACTCCAGTAGTTTGCACTATATGGATTTTTATATACAACCTCTCTTATCAATAGTGGCTATGTCAAAGTGACCTGCACCTAACAAGACAGCATGTATTATGGAAATGTCCTAAATATTTGCCTTAAATTGTTGGGTCCTTTGTTGTGCATGCACTGTACCTGCTCTCTCATTGTGATACATTGACTTGTGTGGCTTATCGGCAGTGATCTGCTAGATTAGATAGCCATACAAGCACTTCCTACCACCTCTGTGACTCTGCCTTGTGGCCTCATGAGCATGCAAATGCACAGCTTCTTAAGATCTCAGCAGAGATGGCTTCCACTGACCAATCATGGTGCTTTCTCCCAAGGAGCATCAGAAGGCCTGGGCAATGAATCTGAATGGCTATGATGTAGAAGAGGCAAAAATCCTGCGACTGAGTGGAAAGCCCCAGAATGCCCCTGAAGGTAGGGTGCCTATGTTGGGTTAAACTGCAAAAAAAGATGGGTTAGAAAGTAAGATGAATGTTGGGTGCTTGTGCTTCAAAATGCATCCCCATGGGTGAGTTTCATCCATGAAGTACTTATTCTTTAGACTAGGCAGCATACCTCTAAACTGGTATTGCTGATGTTTATGACTTGGTTTATCAGGGATAGCTCCAGGAGTGGTAGGGCCCAATACAGGGTATTCCTGCAGGGGCCCCCAACCTCCCTGAAGGCCCCCCCATTCACCAAGCACATGATGATATCACTGTCAACTGTTTCCAGGAGGCAGGGTCGAAAGCAGGGTCAGGTGAGAGGGTCCAAGGTAAAGCTACTCTGCTCGCCCTACCAAATTGTAGCCTATAGTGATCCCAGCTGCTGTAGCAGATGGTGTAGCTCATTTCTCTGGTGCAAGGCTTCCCGAAGCATGACACTAGTCACATTGCCACAAGGCCAGCCCTACAGTTTATACAGACTGAGCCCCTCAACCCAATATACCATTACTTTTTGTGAGGCCTGATCCAAAGCAGCAATGTTAAATATGATTCAGGTCTGACTATATCTTCTTTTACTTCTGGTGACAGAACCTACATGAAAATGCTATTTTTGTATTCCTCTATGATGGTATTCTTTAGTGCTCTGCAACAAAACATAAAAATCTCATAACTAAATAGAGTACAGGATCCAGTATCTGAATCTCTTTGACAACACTTGGTTTGAATGTGCACTGGGTGGAAGGCTTGAGAAACCACTTGGAGAAAAGAGGTTCTCTTGACTCCTTTAAAACAGCAGGCACCAAACCCTGGCTCATGGGCCAGATCTGGTGCTTGCAAAACATCCCAAGTGTGAACCGAGATTACCATTCCATGCTGCCACTGCATGCCTTTCCCTGCTATCTGCCGAAAGACGGGCTGGGCAGCAGCTTTTGCAGCCTGTCACCCTAGCAGGCTCTGCACCCAGATTTCTGGGCAGAACCAGCTAGCTGGAACAGGGTTCTGCAGGCATTGGATCAGAAGATATGCAGCAGCAGCGTGGAACAAGAGGTTTGGTTCATGCCAGAGATTTTTTTTAATGTGGCGACCACTTCTGCAGTAGAAAAACTTCCCTGTCATGACTGGTGCTTACCATTTCATTGGGGAAGCTATGTAAAGACAGCCTCCAGGAGTTATCATGGTCAGCTAGGTCTGTTCGGAATGCTGGGTGCCACACATGCTGAGTCTACGGAATCCAGAAACAGCTGGCTGTGGTGACACTTGGGATGTTGTAGAAAGGTCTTTTCAGAGCTTCCCCTGCAGAATGGTGAACACTTTTCACCTGGGGAAGGTGCAGGCGGGCACTAGGTCCAGCCCTCAGGCTGGAGTCTGGAGCCTGCTGCTTTAGAACAACAGAATCTTTACTATAGTGATCATATGACTCAAAGCGGATCTAAAATGCACTGCTTATGAGAGGACAGCCTTTGGGTGGATCTAAACTGGATATGGCGACTCCAATTCTACTCCATAAATTGGGTTTTTTTTTAGTAGAGCTGGTTAAAAGCCTGGAACAGAACTGGTTAGTTTCAGTTTTCTTTCAATCACACTGGAAGCTAAAAATCTATTACCTCTGCTTGAGTTTGTAATTTTAACTTTTTTCCAGGATATCAGAACAACCTCAAAGTTCTCTACAGTCAGAAGAATACCCCAGGTTCGACACGAAAGAATGGCAGATACATATCCTCTGTCTCAGACCGGATACTGGATGCCCCAGACATCCGCAATGATTACTGTAAGCAGTGTAGGCCCCCCAATTCAACTTAAAGTAGGATCCTGTTGTAAACTGTTCTGAACACGTAAATTTACCTGTATTCTCCAGAATGCCTACCAGTTCTGCCATGAAGTTGCTTGCTGTGGGCGGCTTCTCTCCCACGTTGGGGGCAGGAAGGCATTTAGGTTTTTCTGACTTGGCTATGCTTCTCCCACCAGGGAGAATGAAGGGTGCTGATGCTAAATGTTGTGTTGCATTCTTTTTCAAGATCTGAACCTCATTGACTGGAGCTCCCTCAACTTCCTAGCTGTAGCTCTGGATAAAACTGTGTACCTATGGAACTATGATTCCCGGGAAATAATTCAGCTCATGCAGATGGAACACCCAGATGACTACATCTCTTCAGTGTCTTGGATCAAAGAGGGAAACTACCTTGCAATTGGCACAAGTAATGCAGAAGTCCAGGTCAGGAAAGAAGCTGGCATTTATGAATTGGTTTTGGGAGGACATAATGTACATTGGTGTTCTATGCAGTCAGATGCTGTAAGGCTTACATGAGAACTATTGGCAGGTAGCACTGTTTTCCATCCAGTGCAGGGAACAGAGGCTGGTGGAACTTTCAGCATTGTGGGTAAAAAATGGGCATCTCTAGGGATTGCATCTGAAAGTCACCCTGGTTGCAGCTAATCCTCTGCTTCCATCCAGTATGTGCAACTTATGTGGGAGGGAACAAGGAGACAACTTCTGATACCCTACACTCAATTTCTAACCTGGCAGCTCACTTTAAAAGTGAGTTTATCAATATTCCAGAAAATGGTTGTTTAAGAATAGTTAACAGTTTAAACCTTTTTAAAATACACTATAGACTATATTCTGACTCTTCTTGTGATGGCTCTAGTTGTGGGACATTCAGCAGAGAAAGCGTCTAAGGAACATGGTCAGTCATTCATCCCGCGTGAGCTCCTTAAGTTGGAACAATTACATCTTGTCCAGGTAAGAATGGAGCTAAGTCAAATGCTACTTAGTAAGATATGAGCAGCTGACCAGGCAGGACGGTCTCTGTCTCTGTACAGGGAGCAGATAATTTGCCTGCTTGGTATCCTTGGCTTATAGAAGGGTTGCCACATCATGGCTCTGTCTCTCACAGTGGGTCACGGACTGGTCATATCCATCACCATGATGTCCGTGTGGCAGAACACCATATAGCAACACTAGCTGGTCACACTCAAGAAGTTTGTGGGCTCAAATGGGCACCTGATGGTCGTTATCTAGCAAGCGGAGGAAATGACAACCTGGTAAACATTTGGCCAAGCACACAAGGAGACAATGGTGGATTTCGTCCTGTACAGACCTTCTCGCAACATCAGGGAGCTGTCAAGGTAAGTGTATGTATAAATGAGCATACGCCATATTGCTGAGAGTAAGGAAGTCTGATGTGCTATTGTCTTTGTTAGGCTGTAGCTTGGTCTCCATGGAACTACAGTGTGTTGGCAACAGGTGGCGGAACAAGTGACAGGCACATCAGGATCTGGAATGTATGTTCAGGAACCTGTTTGAATGCAGTGGATGCACAGTCCCAGGTAGGAGGAAACACTTACCTAGGCAAGAAACCCTTCAGCAGTGGATATGCAAAGAGTTTATATTGTGCCAGACAGTATACCTCTGCTCTGCAGAAACTTAAGTAGGCTCCTAGTTTGCTGTTGCTATTTTACTTTAACAAGATGTCTTGTATGTCTTGTATGACAGGTGTGTGCTATCCTCTGGTCTACACACTACAAAGAACTTGTGTCAAGCCACGGTTATGCCCAGAACCAGCTTGTGGTGTGGAAATACCCAGCTATGTCCAAGGTTATTGAACTGAAAGGTGAGTTCAAAACGCGCAGTTAACGTTGCTGGGCTCATGTTTGCTTAACCCCTATGCGTTATGCCTAACACATGCATAATGTCTGCCTCATAGGAAAGCTAGTAGCCTAATATGTGTGTCACCTTTTTCCAAGGGCATACAGCTAGAGTGCTTAGCTTGTCCATGAGCCCAGATGGAACCACAGTGGCGTCGGCGGCAGCAGACGAAACACTGAGGCTCTGGCGGTGTTTTGAGCTGGACCCATCACGCAAGAAGGAAAAAGAGAGTAGTACCAAGAGCAGCATTATCCACCAAGGCATCCGTTGAGTCTAGCCCCACCCTTCCTACTTTATTGCTTTATGTACAGAATTTTAAATAATAAATATTTCACTCTGCCTTTTGAAATAAGGTATTGGTGTTTAGATATGGACTGTAATTATGTCTGGCTATTTACAGGGCCATGAACATGTAATAAAAGTACATAAATTGATAAGACTAAAGTGTTTAATCTAGGATTGTAAATGGCTTAGGATAAACTATATATCCCTGCAGATTGTGACAGAACTAGATTATTCACTGTAGTAGAGCTTGTTTTCTGAAAGTTTATTTCTAAGAGCAGCTGAAATTAAGAAATGCCTAATGAATTGACCTACTAAGACCTTTGCCTGTACTCTACCATGATGGTTCCCAAACTGTGGGTTGTGAACCATTTCAGGTGGGTCATGGAGCACCTATTGCTAGGTAGCCATATTGGAAATATGGAATGCTGGAAAGAGTTATTTTGTGTCAAGGTTGGAAGTAGACCTCTTTCTGGTTCACTCTACTATTGGAGAATGGCTGAGAAATAACCCAACTTATTGCTGCATCCCCTGGAAAGCAGCAGGCTCTGGTGTCATAATGACAGCACTTCCAGTAGGACCTGGACAGGTTATCATTCTAAAAAGTGGTTGAAAATCATAACTAAGGTCTTCCTAGGATAGAAATAGAGTGTGTGTGTGGGGGGGGGAATGGAGTATTTAAGATATTTGTGTAGCCCGACTCAACTATACAAAAGGAAAAAAGGCTGCAGAATTAACTGGCTCCATGTCCATTTTGTTAATACTGAAGGAACAACTTAAAAGAGGCCATGGTTATTCATAAGTTTCTTCAGTCAAGGCCTATAAAAATGCTGCCACACAACTGATACTTAAATAGTATCCTTGCAGCCTTTCTCTGTTAGTGTAGAGAATACAAGGAGGTTGTTACTCTTAAGTAAGGCAGCCTAAACCAATTAAAGATGTGTTATGTTATATGCCCCATCCTCTAGTCTTCAGCTTAATTATGCAAAGCAGGTGTTTATTCCTATAACAAGTATTTTGGTAGAGAGCCACACCCACCCCCTTTTTTTGCTAACAAGCCTCAGGTGTAGGATTCTGTCTTTCAAAACCTGCTGGCTAGATGCCTAACCACTAGCACTTGAGTATGTATTGTGACTGCCACCTGGTCCTGGCCACTAATAAAGTTCACTATTGAAGGCTATAACACAGGTAACAGATCCTGACAGAAGATACAATACTAAAGACTAGTTGTACAATTCTACAAAAACACACTGTAGTACTGTTGCAAAGCTGAGATAGCAGAATTTGGTTGTTAGGTTATACTGGATGTCATGATTTGTATGTTGTGAGAACATATATATAATAAGGCAGTGGTTCCTAAACTGTGCGCTGTGGCAAACCCACAGGGACACTGCAGGATGGGCCTGGGAGACCTACTTCCAAGATGACAGCAGCCACAAGAGCTTGGGAAGAGCAACAGGGGAGAAACTTAAGGGGTAACTTGTGTGCAAGCAACTTGGGGTACAGAACTCTAGCTTATGGTACTGACAACCTTCAGCTTGAAGTTCTGGTTCCAAGGTTAGCAGCTTTTGCCATTTAATATTAAGTGATATGTATAGGTAAATTGCAATGCTAAGTCTCTGCAATGGTTTAGTTCCTTTATTTTAACACAAAGGATATGAGTCTTCATCTGGAGCTAGTAGTAAGGAAGAAATAGTTCATGCTTTAAGGGTAGCAGGACCCTTCTTAATCTACACAGAACCTAGTCTGTACCACTTCTAGAATTCTCCTGATTCTAGTCTACAGCATAGCAGGCATATAGTCCTACTTGCTTTTCAGGTTGTACTGTACTTTTACTCATCCTTAATTATAAGCTCAAGCACTATTTTGCCAGCAGTCTTGGAAATATTCCCATAACTAATCACTGAAACTTCTATAAAACAGTAGTTCTTTAGGTTGTTGACAAGGTTTAAATTATGTGAAACAACTTCTTACCTAGAGCCTACTTCCATGCAGGTAGCAGCATGGAGACTTTCCCCTTAGTGTAACTTGAAGCTTTACATAGTCTTATTAGCCTAAAGTTACAGCCAGAAGACAAGCAGATTTAAAAGTTGCAGCCAATAACTTCCAGTAGAGCAGTTACAACCTTTACCCTGCATCTTATTAACATGGCACATGAGCAGAATATGGTGTAATTTTTGAGACCACAAACTTACCTAGGGTATTTATGTAACTAAGCTTCTGGTCACACCTGCGCTTAAAGTACAAGGGCTTTACCACTGGGGCTATGTAGTAGGAAACCCTCTTAAGCACATGGGTAAGAAATGCCTTTTTGAATAGAGTAGGCATAACAATTTCAGGAGGGACCTATATTACTAAAGTCTATATTACAAGCCACAGGGATTTGTGTTAAGCATCTAAAAGGTAGCAAAGAATGTGGAGGACAGTCATACACAGCTGGGGAAAAAAACCTAAGGATATTTCACTATTTGAATTCTAACCCTATGTTTCCTTTGCATCAAAGTTTTTTAGTCAAGACAACTGCATGAATTTTGTAGATCACTGTAAGCATGACTTTAGACTGTCTTAAACACAGAGAGGAAAAAGTAGACAGGGTCAGGTGTCAAAAGATATTAAAGTGTTACAAACACTTAAACTTTGTTGAAAGGCTTTAAACAGGATTACCATATCTGAACACTGCAGCTGTTATCAAAATAGCACTGAATGGTACAAATTCCTCTCCAGTGGTACACAACACTTGGTTCTTTGTTTATGGCACACAACCTGGATTATTAGTCTCCTACTGAAGCAGACCACACACTTAAGTGTTCATGTTGCTTCCAACTTCCACAGGATTTATTCTAGAAACAGGATACGAGTTTGACAGTGCTTTATCACATCCAGCAAGGTCTACTGGCAGCCCATTTGGCACTCAAGGCACAGAACACTGTACAGATCTAGGATTTGCCATTTCATTACTTGCCTGGTTAATTTTGTCACACTTGTTTTGTATGCCAGGTATAGAAGACAACAAGTAGATGCAGCACCTCTAGTTAACACATTCAGCTAGGCTGCAGGCCAATAGCACCAAAGGCTTCCTCAGAACCAGCTTTTAGAACTTGGGCAAGAACATGAGCCACTAAGACAGGAAGGCAGTTGGCCTGAAAATTTTCCATATAAGGAGAGAATACACACTGCCCTGCTTGGAGCAGCAGAGAAGAAAAGCAGGAGTCTAAGAAAAAAATGCAGCACAGAGCTATACTGCAGACATTGAGAAAGGAAAAGTAGACATTTATGCTGCAAGTCCTGGGGTTCTCCAGCAGGAACCTTGTAAAGTCTGGCACCAGAGAATGGATGAACTAGAATGTTGTTATGTAACTAAGCTTCTTAGAATACAGGGAGCCTCTGCTCCGTAGAGCAGATGCAAAAGTTGAGTGCATCATAGAGCAAGCCAAAATAGGAAGAGAGAGTATCTTGGTGCAAACCAAATCTAAACACAATACTTCATGGTGTTTGCAGCAACTTTTACCCACTCCAACTAGCCAACCCATGGTCATGCCAAGGGCAGCAGAAGCAGTTGGAACTGAAAATCAAACATCTGCTTGACAGTTATAGTATTTTGTGCCCTGTAGGAATGTTTGCTCCGTTTCTTACCTAGGCTCAACTAGGCACAGGTCTAGAGCCTTGAAGTTAAAAACAAGAACCATTATTTTTTTTCGGTCCATTTATTTCTGTGAGTGAGAAGCTCAGGTAGGAGAGAGGCACCTCCACCCGAGTCCTCCCCAAGTTTAGAATACAGGGAGCCTCTGCTCCGTAGAGCAGATGCAATAATTAAAAAAAGACACACAGAGCAAGAGCATGCAAGCCGGACAACAGGGTCCTATTTCTATTCCCTGGGCCTCAGTGCAGCAAGAGCCTGTGGTCAATCAACCAGTGGGAGCAAAGTCCAGAGTTATTGCTAAGGTCCTGGAATCAAAGGAACCAAAGGCTGGGGACTTAGCTGGAAGCGGGAAACACTGAGGCCAACCAAGGCAGCAGGAATGAAATCCCTGACCTATAGCACCCCACCTGCATATAGAGCAGGAATACATATCTCTGGCAAGTCAGATCCCAGAGCAACAGGGGCCACTCAAAGTATGAATGACAGGGCACCAATGGCTATGGAGTGAACAGAGGGCAACACAAGCATGAAAAGGGCAGAAGAACAAATTCCCACCTGGTCACAAGAAGTATATAGAACTAAATGGATAGATGTGCCCCATCCGGCAGCTATAGAGGTCGGGGTTCTGCTTTGGTCCAGCTCTGGAAGGAGCCCAGCCCAGGGCAGACACAGGCACTTTGGAAACCTTGGGCTGGATCCAGCACCGATAGCCCAGGCAGCCTCTTTCCCCTGGAACAGCTGAAGGCCAGGTAATGAGGATACAGGGGAATTGGGAAAGTGGCTTGGAACTGTAAGACAACAGTCTGTAGGCACTTGGTCTGGCTCATAGGCCCAAATGTAGGCCAGTTGGTCCGAGACACCTAGGGCCATGCCCCTAGTTGGCTTTGGGTTTGCCGTTAGCAATGGCACCATTCTCATGGAAGCCGTTGTGCTGGGACTGTGCCATGACCTTGGGCAGACGCTTGCCTTTGGTGTACGACTGGTACCAGAAGTTGGAGAAGAGCGTGAAGAAGATGACGCCGTAAATCCAGATGAGGTGGACGAAGATGGGGTACTGGTAATCACAGGTGGGCATGAAGTAGTACTGGGAGATGTGGATGGAGACGAGCACAAACTGCAGCTGGGAGCAGAGGCAAGTAAAGAGTTAGGGAGGTAAAGACAGCAGTATCCCATTGCTCACCCACAGGAGAAGAGGGGAAGAACTAGGAGGTGAGGTCAATTCAGGAGCTGGGGAAACTCTCACAGGCAGCAAATTCCGGAATTAAGCCTGCCATTCTCGGTATCACTAACCAAACTAAGAAACCCAGAACTATGGCAAACCAATAGCACTACTGGTTTTTGCCATTCAGTCAGCCAATATGACTGGCCTGGTTCTTGCTCTTCATTACTTACCAACTGAATGGCAGTGATGTGCTTCTTCCACCATAGATACTTTTGGAAGGCAGGCCCTGCAGCTGACAGCCCATAGTAGAAGTACATCACCACGTGCACTATAGAATTCACCATAGCATGGAATGAACCCATTCCTCCTATTGGGCAATATAGATTACAAATACAATTAGAATACAGCCCAGTCCAATAAAAACATGTGCACATGTAACAAAAATCAAAAGGAATTTGGGGCATCGGGGACTATGATATAGAAATCGGGGTTTATGAACTGGCCAAAAATTTTATATGCTACAAAACATGGAAATTTTTATTCAAAGTATACTAATATAAGCAAAAAAATATTAAAATCAATGTACAAACATACTCTTAAGCATTACATTACATACATGTATAGAACTACCAACAACACAGTGGCCTAAAAACAGCAAAAGATTTTAGAGCAATTATTTTAATTAGGTATTTTGCTAACAACTATTTACAAATGTTGTACAAGTATTTGTATATCTGTCCTAAATGTTTCCTGAGCTTTACCAGCATTGTTTGAAGTGATGTGTGTCATATGAACACATTTGACCATTTTTGCCCTCTTTAGCAACTAAAATTTAAATGGGGGGGAATCATGTTTTGATTGCATCAGAGATCATTACAATGAGGCACATGAGAGGTGTAGTTTCCATGCTTAACTATACTAACTATACTCATTGGCCAGATATTTTTCCCCTAGGGGAAAAAGAGAAAGACTGTTGGATCTGTTTTAGATCTTGGCTGAAGCTAAGAGGCAATTCTTTTTTGGGGGGGGCGGGGTTTATCTCAGTTAGCCACTCTGATGTCCTCAGGTAGCTGCTAACACTTATAGACCTCTGAGCTTGGAGAGGGTCCAATGCACGAACTTTCGGCATACACTGGAGCCTCCTCACCTCACTCACATCCGAAAGGACAGAATAAAATAGGATCCTCTAGGCTCATGGGCCTTTTAGGCTCAGTGACATAAAGGTGTCTCAATGTCTTGCTTAGAAGGAATGCAGTCTAGATCACTGCCCTATGTGAGATTGTGAATTTTTCCCCAGGTCAAGCAAGATGGAAATCCTAAAAAGTTTAGGCCAATTTCTGCAGTGTATGGCTTGCTCACTTGCATCATATCATTTGGAGCGGCTTCTCTGTTGTCTGAAACACAATAGTGTGTTATACTGTGTGTGTGTGGGGGGGGCCCTCAAGGGGATTCTACAGAGATCTTTAAATAGCTTAGTAAACACTAGAAAAGGATAACAACATGAAGCACAACATGATGAGAGTACATGAGAGGCACGCTGTGCATGTGTTCACAACTCAGACTCTGTAAGGGGGCCACACACTTGATAGTGATTTCTGGATCATAGTTGCTCATAATTCAGAGCCCACAACTGAGCCAAGACCCATCAAAGTCTAGCTATCCCCTAGATCTCACCTGGGCCAAATGTGGCACCCCACCACCAGCTCCAGGGCAGCACTGAATGATGGAATAGATGTAGGAAGGTCACCTGTTCATTCTTCTTTCGTAGAACAAAAATCACCTGGAAGTAAAGTACAGGACAAGAGATAAGTTTCAATGGCATAGCTGCAGGGCCATTTTTACCTAGATAACCCTACCCCAGCAAATCAAGCAGGACTCAACTAGGGCCAGTCACACTACGCCCTAGTCCGCCTTTTAAATGCCAGCTTTATATAGTAGAGGGGCATAGAAACAAAAGCCTATCCTAAATTACCCAGAACATCTCTATACTGTGTTAGTAGGCTTGGAGTACAAAGCTTAGAGATCAATAAGATGCTTAACTAACATGAAGTTGCTCTGAACATGTGCTTCTGACCATTCAAGAAGTCTACTTATAGCAAAAAAGAGTATTTGGGGGAGGAAAGCAAGACCTGCTCCATCTTGCTAAGCTTGAATAATTAAGTAGATATTGTCCAGTATCTCTTCTATTTATATCCCATCATTCCCCCCCCCCCAAAAAGATTCCTATGGTAGCTTAAAATAATAAGTTAAAACACCACAAACTTAGAGTACATTACAATGTATCAGCATTCAAAAAAATTTTTAACAAAACATTTAAAGAAACCAAGGACAGACTATACTCAAACAGAAGAAAAGGAAGTTCAGCTTTCTCACTACGGTGAGAAAGTAGAAAAAGAAGAATTTAGTCCCCTGCCATTCTGGAGCAAATGTGAACACTGCTTAAAAGCAGAGGAGCATGGCAAAGTAAAGGCTTGATTCTATTCTCTTCCTTGCACCATTCTTTTGCAAGTGCCACCTTCACTTGCAAACAGGGTAAGTATGCAATTGCCCTCAACATCTAGTTTGGCCCACCATCACCATATATTTAGTAAGAGGGATCCATGCCAGAAGGACTGTTTGGCCAGTCCTACTATGCCATCACCTTTCTTTAGTCCCAGTAGCCCTCAGTATCCTGCGATTTAGAACAAAGGCACATGTATGCCTATACGCACACAAAGAGAAATACTGGAGGCCCAAGTTGCACAAGCATAAAAGCCTAGAGCCACTTACCGTGTCCATCAGTTCAATAAACTTGGAAAAGACAAAGATCCAAGCCACACGGACCATCTAGAAAATGAAAGAGCCGAAGTTAGACTCCCGGCCATCCAAGCCCCATTCCCTCCACTCGTCTGCCTTCCTTTTCCTCCCACTTCCCATCAACTTAACTCTCCTCTTGGAGAAAACTCCTACCCTTACATTTGTGTACTGAACACTAAGCCACCAGTGTTCACATTCAAAAGAACAAGGCACAGAAGACCACGAGGGAGCCAAGATACTGCTCAAGATACTTCGAAGGGAACAAGGAAAAAGAATACTTACTCGTAGAGCTTTGGGATCCTGCGATTTGTCTACAGGGTCACATCTCCAAGTGTAACCAGTCAACCAGCCTGCCATAAGGAACTGCAAGAAGGAGCCATTTATCAGACCACACTCTTCAGGCATCTGTTCACAATAACTAACACTACTCCTTTCCAATAATCCAGTTACAGAGTACATAAATCACTGCAGTTTCCTATAGCCTCTCTACTATACAGTTGTATAGTAGAGATATACAGTTATATACTATACTACATAGTCCTCATTTGAGCAGTTAAGTAACTGGGGCAATTTTGCACACTGACCAATATATGAATGCCTTCTCACCTTATTTCCAGATTTTCAGCTCATGGCTTTTTAGCTAAAAGGTGCTCTTACACACCAAGTTGTTGCAATGCAAGCCCAACATACTTATTCCTGCAACATGACAAAATCTTATGACAAAACATGACAAAATCTTATTTTTACAGGGAAAATCTTAGGACACAGCTCCCTCAATGTACTCTGTTTTCCTCAATGAATAACACTAATTTTTGTCAGCTCCTGTTAAAAAGTGGAATGGCAAGAAGACCATTGAGCTCCATCTCCACTCAGAAGATTTCAATTTATTACTGTACTACATGTGCATTAGTGCTAGACAGGACATGATGCACATTTACAGCCAGATTTAGAAGAGTTCCCAATTCAATTCCAATTTAAAGTATAACATCCCATTGCCATTTTAATGAGCATAAAGGGTCACTGAAAAGCTAGCATTGTTTGCAGGAACCTAAATACATACAATGTAGCTGGCAGAAACTTGCAGGATAATCAGATCATTCTTGACATAATGGATGTGTAGTATGTCTGTCATCTGTACAATTCCTGGTTCAAGAGTTATTTATTAATAGTAATTTATTATTAATAAAAGTTATTTAACACTACAAATAGTCAATATATTGACCTCCCATCTTTGGCAATGGAGGTTCTTTTTTTTTGAAAATGTTCCTAATGAAGTTTCCTATTCAACCAACTTTCCAGACAAACTAGGTTGATCTGGAACCTTAAGATGGTTTCAAATTCTAGAAAAGCTGAGTGAGAGCAAGCACAAACTTTTATCTCCCCATGTTTATGAGTATTCGGCAGTGGGAAAAGAGATGCATATACAGTATGTCTTTACATGGAGACATGTATTCATACCCACATGGGAAGAGAGCTTTTCCACCTGCTGCTATTACCTCTACTGTTAGGTAATTCTTCATATCCTAGAGAAGCTGGGCAATGGTACATAACAAAATGATAAGAAAGCTATAGAATCTTTTCTGGAACTTTAAAGATGGTTTAAATCTAGGGCATATTGCAAGATCCAAGAGTGAAGTGTCGTAGAAGTATACACAGACATATAGGAAGGGTTATAAATGGGGTGGCTTTTCTAGAGTTAAAGTACTTTTAGTTTCACTCCTCTGCCTGTTGATTAATGAAAATTCAATAGATCTTATTGCACCCACAAAACGTTACATTTTCCCAAACAGAAGGGATCTTGCAGGGGACAAAAGGGAAGCTCCACAAGCAGTTCTGGTTACATCTCATCAAAGGCAGCTGCATCTAACAGAACAAGGGAATGCTCACCTCATAGACTATGTAGACCGATAGTGCTACCATGGAGAAGTTATAGACAACCATGAATTTCTTAAGGTTCAGAGGCTTCCGGTTGGCCATAAGCCGGGGCCCCAGAGACAGTACAAAGAACCCATAGCTTATCAAGATACTGCTCATGAGCCAGGGTGAGCCCATCAGTGGATATGAGGCAATCCGGGGGTCTGAAGGAAAAAGAGATTGTTCAGAGGCACACATGGTGATCAATCAATCCTTCTCCTGTTTCATTATCCATTGAAACCCAATGCACCTAGGGTCGTATAAGCTTCAATGTCTAGGTGGCACAGATCCCACATATTTACAATACCAGAGGGTAGGGAAAATAGCAGAGATGGGAACTTGAGTCAGATGAGGAGGAAAGCAAGACATGGGGGCCAGCTTAAGAGGGGAAGGAGGTGGGAACGGCTTCTCTTGTCCGTCTCTGAAGGGACGGGTGACTGGATGAAAAAGGGTGGTCTGATTTTTGACTTGGGACAAGGGAGGGGAGAGAAGGAAGAGCCCAAGGGAAGGGGTAGGTGTTTTGGCCTCCTAGGAGAGCATTAGTTAGCCCCTGAGGTGGGGAGAAGGAGGCGGGGAAAAGAAGAGGAGAGGCTGTTACTAGAAACATTGAAAAAGCAATGCATAGACCCTCCTGCTTCATTCCAGCTCATTTTTTCCCACATTGCCCTCTGGGAGAACGCAGTGACATTCTCCCAGACAGCAAGCTTTGGTGTGTCTTGTCCTGGCTTCAGGAGACAGTTGTATCAAAGCTGCAACATTTGTCCTGGCAGCGCCCCACACCTGGAAATGACTTCAAAAGCGACCTTACTTGAGTCAAAGCGACTCATGAATTCTCTTGAGTTGAGTTAACTCGAGCATATGCTAGGACTCATATAGGAGTTGAGTCAGAGGGGTCGGAAACTCGTGACTTGACTTGAATTTAAGATCACTGACTAGTTCCCAGCGGTCTCAAACTTGTCTCCTGTTGGTGAACCAAGAAAAACAGTGGGCAAAGTTTCTGTCATTTAAGCTTCTGGCTGAATAAGCCAAACTCACCTGCTCCCTTCATGAAGTCTTGGTACATGGTCACCAGCGAATCCATGGCAGCAGTACTGGTGGCTGTTCAATAGAAGAAGACACAGTGGGTGAGGCCATAGGATTGTGACCACCTGTTTCAGCCAAGATCCATATAAAGTGTACCTTTGCAGCACTCCCTAATCCAAACCAGGGTACTATCAACTATTTTAATATAAGATACAATCAATTCCCTTTGTGCTATGGTCAAATAGGAAGACAGAAAAGAGAAGTCCAAAATATTTCCCCTTACCAGAGAGCATGGTCTCTGGGATGTTATGCCTTTTCATCCATTTGAACCCTTAAAACCCTTAAAAGCCACTCAGAAAAAGGAACAGTGGGGGGGGGAATGTTCAGCCAAGCATCCGTATTGCAAAATATACAGCCCTGTGGGCAGTTTCAGCCACGCCTCTAAGCCAGGAAAGAAAAGTAGATCACTGATATACTTTGGACAAACCATGTGCCCTTCCAAAAAGAAATGGGCAGGCATTCTGAGCACATGGCATTTGAACTGCAATGTACTGTAACTTTCTCAGCTTGGTGAAAAGTATCAGGCAGTAATAACTACAACCTTGCCCAGCCCTAGATTAGTCACCATCAGCCCAAGAACAAGGAAACACCCTCCTCAAACTGTTCACTCACCAGCAAGTGCAGGACAAAACCGCCCTGGAGGCCTAGATTACAGAGGCAACTTGTCTTTTTGGCATAGTTCACAGACCAAGACATAAAGTAAGGAAGAAGCCAATTCAGCTCTGTTTGCCATGTTCTCTGTAAGTAACTCTGCTTGCCATGTTCTTCCAAGCCACAGCTTCATTGTGCTATCTTATAATTCTCATTTCTCTGCTTAAAGCTTCTAGCCCTCATGACATGTTTGCTTCCTGAATCCCAAGATACCACCAGGGACAATACTATAGAGTTTAATGACAGAAGGTTCTTGCTGAACCCACATATCACACTAGAGAGCAGCACAGCTGTTTCAGCATTTTATGATGAATCAGGCATGCTTACATTCACAGACATAAAACTTGTCCTCCCTAAAGTCTATAGCAGATTCAAAAACAAGAATGTTTACTGGATCTGATGCTTAAGGCTACAATCCTGTGCGTGCGTGCGTGCGTGCGTTTTGGCAGTACACCTCATTGAATACAATGGGACCAACTTCTGAGTAGATCTGCATATGATTGGGCTTTAAGGGTCCAATCCTATGGGCCTTAGAGCAGGCAATACACCCTGTTCCCTTACCCTGGCTGCCCATCCTCAACCAGATTCCATATCTCTCAAAAGCTGAAGGGAGCAGAGCTCACTCACCAGCTTCCTTTCCTTAGTAAGGGCCTTGTTTTTTCCGACAGCCTCGTCAACCGTGACAGGTTCATATGGCATATAGACTGTTGCCTTACACCATGGAAGAGCCTCCACACTGATCTGAATGATCGTCACAGAAAAACTCACCCATTCTTATTCTATAAAGCAAATTCTATGGAGCCCCAACCTGGCCAGAGATTTTCCAGGTTTCCAGTAGAAAGCTTCATATTCTCTCTTGCGCCATCAGCATAATTCATAAGGCTTTTTTTTCAAATTCTATGTTTTTCTTTACACAGGCAACAAAAGAGCAAGGAAGGAAGGAAGGAAAGGCATACCTGTAATCAATCCTGCCCTTTCAACCCATGCATACTTTAATTAAAATCAATGTTTGTTACAAAAGGAAGAAATATTGATAATGCACAATTGAGCCATTTTGAAGGCATTACTTTTTCTTTGGGCATTCTTGTATTCTAAATCATGATGCATAAAACAGTTTAAGGATACAATCCTAACCTGCGCCGGAACAGCATAGACCGGTGGGCCTGAGCTGTATCCAGCGAAGGTTGGGACTGCAAGTATGTGCCCTTGTCCCAGAGCAGGCGCCAGCCAGCCCTGTGGGCTGCTTGGAGCTGCACCCGCTATATAGCAGATCCAAGTTCCCCACAAGATCTGAACTGGGACTGCAGGGTCTGGGAGTGGGGGTTTAGATGCGGCCTAACAGCTGCATCCAGGCTCCACACCCCTCCTCGGGCCACCCCATCTCCCAGACTGCCCTCCGCCCACCCCAGACCACCCTCCCTCCTGCCTTCCCCCTGCCCAGAACCACCCCTGTGCCAGCTGAACTCAGCTGGTGCAGGAGCGGTGTACTTTGCGTTTGTGCTACAACGTCAACACAGGTGCCTGCATCAGCACCGCGCCAGAAATATTGGAGCACACGTGCTTTACAGCACGTGCGCAACAGTGCTTGGTCAGTGAAAGAGGTTTGCACCAACTGGGAGGAGGACTGGATTGTGCTGTAAAACATTTTTAAAGAATACAAATTTGAACATATAAAAGGTTGCTTCTATTCTCTCTTCTAAAGAAGTCGAGCAAAACAATACTAGGAAAAGCCACACCCCAAAAGAAGCATACCAAAAGGGGTTATTCATACAAAATTAATCACTTTTTACAAAATAAATGGAAAAGATAGCATGAAACATTGATCATGGCTGATTAAACTTCTACAAAACCTAATTTATAAGAGTTTTTCCATATATCTCTAGTCCTACAACTGAAGACAATAAAGTAGCTATTGTTAAATATCTTTATTTTCCAGGGCTGTGTAAGTACTAAGAGCCCTGCACTAACCAAAGAAATACTTAAATCTTAATAAAGCAAATGTAGCAGGAAATTAGCAACAACAACAACAGTATTCAGAAAACTACCTCACAAACAGGATCAAAAGATAAAAGGGTCACAAATCAATTCCTGAAAAAGAATTTCTTAGAATGACACACACACACACACAGCTGATCAGAATACTGAAAATAAGCCCCAGGATACGGTTCTTGGGGTAGAAAGCTTCTTCTCAGAAAATGAGATAGTGCTGTGGTACAACACTCCAATTATCCCCTATTTTTCATCCATTTCAGATGCTTGTGTCACTTCCAAGGCTTCTGTGACCCCGCATCCTGAAGGTGCTGCTCAGCCAAAGACAGCATTCATTTTTGCACTGTTGATTAGTTATCATCTTTTTCCCATACGAGGAAATAAAGGATGTGGTTTTTTGCCACCTCACTGGACCATGATTTCCCTGATTTCCAGCAGTGGGAAAGTAAAGAGCTCAGATGATCTCCCCCACAGTACCCAATAAACAGGGCTCACATGTGCAATATCTACAGGTTATAGAATATTCATGAACCCCCTCCTTTGCCAATTAATTCAGGTTCAAAATTGGGAGATTCTGTTTCATGGGGGGCTCACTCACTCACCTGTCTTGTTAAGTGGTAGCATAGACTAAGAACACAAGTAAGAAGATAGGAAAAGTACCCAGAAAAGTCGCATCAGGCTTTATTTTATGTAGTGGTTGCCTTTTAATATCCTTACCAACCTTTGCCACCAACCCCTTTTCCTCTTTTTGCTTTAAGTATCTAATAATTTGTCTCTTTAATTATCAATGCCTTGTTTTTATCCTTGCTTCTTTCTTTCCACTCCTTTGATTTTTTTTTAGCCATCTAACACATTTCTTGAACTTTTACTGTTTTACCTGCCTGGAATTCCCTTAGAAGAGAGCAGGTTGCCATGTCTCCCAGACCATCCGCATTCCACTACTGTCTGATTTGAAGGAGACTCCGCAAGTTCTAGGGTTCCCTGTTTAGCCTTTGAAACCTCCCTCATGGGTTCTTTCTTCTGCATGGGCTTTCTAGTTTTGGAAGGTGACAACAAATTACCTTTTCCCAGTTCATCCAATTAAAAGGGAGAAAAAGGGAGGAAGAGGTCAGGTGCTAACCATCCTTCTCTCCATTTGCCTGTATGGAACCAAGCAGAGAAAGCCCAGGAGCAGGAAAGAGAATGTAGCAATCTCAACATGACAAGAGGCTGGCAAGCAACTGCTGATTCTATTCCTGGCTCCTTTAAGGGAAGCCAGGAAAGTATACACCCAATCAGCTTTCATATTTGAGGCTGGGGAGAACATGCACCCAACAGTCCTACAACTGTAGCACAAATACTATAGAAAAGTTGTGGTTATCTGCAAATATAGCCAGCTTTTTCCTGCTTTGAATACGATAGTTGGCAAGGTGCTCTGACAAAAACGTGCAGAAGAAAATACACAGAAGGAAGAGTTAGAATCAGGCTTCAGAAAGGCATTTAGAACCATTTCACAGCAGACATATAACCAACACATGAGGCTCAAGCTGCTTTTTTGCGAAATCAGCACTGCATAGAAACACAATTGCTGTCCTTGCTCCATTCTATATGGACCCAACCTGCTCAGCTGGTTTGAAAATAGAAGGAAATTCAGCTCAGCACTATCCCACAGAGCAGTTCTGTGGGATACTCTAGCCTGTGGGGCAACTGTGCCTTGCAGTCACTCAGATTGATGAGAAAGTGTAAGGGAGACTTGCAACAATCTCAGGAGCCCATTCTCATGCCTAGGTACCATCCATTCCTGCCCACCAAAACGTAACAAAGCTATCGGACAGGTTAGACAGGAAAGGCAGGATAAGTAACAATCTTCCCCAGCCACTTTCTGGCAGGTTACAGAAGAAGTGTGAAAATGGACTAACAGCTTGTGCCTTGGGGAAATAAGCGATTTAATGAGGAGAGATCTCCCACTCAGAAAACCAAGGCTCCCAATGGCCCTTCAGCAATTGAGATGGCATCAACACCAGCATTTTGATTTTATAGTATGTAATCCTAGAGTCAGAATAGCAACCAGGAACTTGAAAATCATCCCCCAAATATGCAAATAGTCAAGGTTCTATACTTTAATGCTGCCTGGATGGGTTCCTGCTAAACACCATGCATTCATGGAAAGACTTGATTCACACACACTGGGATTAAACCCAGTTGCAACCTTTTAACCTGGACTCCAACTTCACTCACCTTTGCAAACAGAGTCCGAAAATTCCTGTAGCACAGGAGTTCTTAATCTGTGTCTGAACCCCTCAGGGAACAATCCTAACCAACTTTACAGCACTGACATAGCTGTTCCAATGGGGCATGTGCTGCATCCTGCAGTGAAGTTATAGTTCACTGACTTCAGAGCTGTATTGCCATTACCCCAGTGCTGGAATGTTGGTTCGGATTGTGTCCTAAGTGGTGCACAAAGGAGATTCAAAAGATATGTGAGGCACTCCTGGAGTGAGGAATTAAGATTTTGCTTTGATACACTTTTTTTACGATTGAAATTTAATGTTAAAAAACAGGTTCCAGTTTTTGCCAATTGTTCTGTGCAATTTCAGGAAAAATGCAAATATCTTGTAATAATAACTGAAATAAAAAATAGAGGCTTGTGCAGTTCAAAATTATCCTGGGACTTCATGTGGCACAAAAGGTTAAGAACATCTGCTTTAGTAGATACATTAAGCTCCTAGTACTAATGCCTCTCTAACCCACAGACATTCCAAAGAACACAAAGCTGCGCACCCACATGAGTGCTTGCATAGATGTGTTGTGCCTGGTACTGCCACCCACATGGGAGCAGGGAAGGATCTCTCAATAGCATATTGATGTATAGAGATGGGGGAGGGGATTGGAATGCTTCTATGCCTAGCCAGTCAAAAGGACTACCCAAGACATCCAGATCAACAGAGAACAAGCAGTCAGGAATTAGCAAGCAACACTTCTATACAGGGAGATGCCACACCCAAGTCATCTCTATACTCCAATCACCAACCTGGTTGCAGGAAAAACAGGATTTTCACTGTACTTTGTTCCAAATATACAACCAATGAGATGCTACTTCTCTTCCAGTGCAAGGCAGCTGTCAGAAACAAGGTTTAGGATTCCCTTGGCTCACAGATGTGTTGCAGGCTGTAGGTATATTAAAACTGCCTTAGAAACCAAACAGTGCTGAAGAAAGTAATCACAACTGTCATGCAGGGGCAGGCAACCAAAGGAGGAAGGAGAACCTCCTAGCCTTGGGTTAGGTAACAGGACTGACTATGTTGGCATGCCAGACCCAAAGAGAGCATCAAAGAGGCCTCCTGGAAAGTCCTGAAGGTTGCAAGGTAGAAATAAATGGTATCCAGTTCTCTGTTCCAGATGCTCACAGGGATTTTAAGATGTTGGCGCTATATAAGCCCTGTGCAAACATTACAACTGTGTATGATACACACATGGTAGGAAATGAAGAAAGTATGCTTGGAAACCTCATCCTTATGCACTTCCTATATTTGTCTGCAGTGACGACAACATGTGGATGAGACTTTGAGAATAAAGCTTGCCAGCGTGCTCTCCTGTCCTATGCTTTGTACATGGTTGCAGAGTCTGCACAGAACTTTAGTTAGCCTCACCATTCCACTATGCACACCAACAGGACAGTTGAGCTAAAAATTGTACTGAAAGTCTGTGGAATCAGGTTCCAAAAATCCCTTTCCTAAGGGGAAAAAATGAACGTTTTTTTCCTATACAAGAGTGAATAAACCATTCAAAAATTCCAGTTTTACCAACAGGCCTCCCATCACCTCTATTTGTCTTTTTAATCCTCCTGTACTTAAGGTACAGCAGTTAACATGACCTCAAACCATATATAGCAATCCCACTCTTTTTCAGACTACATAACTCAGCAACAGCTCCCAACATGGCTGCCATTCAGACTCCAGTTAGGTTCATACGCAGAGAAAACTTATTCACTTTACCACTTTCAGACATGAATCCTTGCCCTCCCTCTGCAGGCTGGGTATTATAATTCCTGGTTAATATCTGTAGTTGCTAAATCTACCATTTACTAAATCTACCCATTCCCAATCCACTGAAAGATTTCAATGTCATACTTAAGGCAAGATTCCTAGCAGTCAGTAACAGTGCAGACTTCCAACCAAAAACAGGACGAAGTGATATTGGTCCTTCTGGTAGAAGCCAAGATGGTAGCTTTCATCACATGACAAAAATGGCTGGCAGCCTTTATTAGCTTTCCACACTGATATGGCAGCCACACGTCGCTGTATTTCCCACACGTGGCTGTATTTGGAATTAATGGAGTTTGTGTCAGTGATAAGAGTTGCATGTGTTTCCCAAGTGATAATCCAGGTTTGGTCTAAGGTTTGGTCTCTTTGACCTGCCCCAAAGAGAAACTTTCGCAGCAACTGACATGCTGCCAAACCTGAAATGAAACTCTTAAGAAAATAGAGCTATATAGTACATCAGTCTCTTGGTTCAGCATTACTGAGGAAAGAGACAAGGTAGAGGAAGGACAATATCACCCCATGTACACGTTGCACAGTTATGTAGCAAAAACTAGCTTAGATGCCAAGTAGGCAACACCTATTGCATGCAGAGTACAAGATAATCAGATGGAGTAAAAGCACAGTCATATCTCTAATGTAGCTTCAGGGCAAAAAAGGAGATCCAGGGCACTAGGTGCACACCTTTGATGGTCTGATCACCATGGGACTCTCTTCTGATCATCTAGAAAATGCATGCTCAAGTCTATGAAAACCAGACAACAAAGCCTTTCTCCGTACTGCTAGCGTGCTCAAGCCTGCCATGTTTCTTCTAGGTACCAGAGTAGATGGAGACAGACCGTACTCATTTTCCAGAATCCTGGTTTATGGAATGGCCCTTGACTCAGATCCCATCCAATTATAAACAGTATCTCTAACAGATTTCACACATGCCAGTTACATGCATGCACACATGCCAGATTTCACACATGCCAGGACTAAGGGCCAAATCCAATGGTCGTCAGGTGGGCGGAACAAGCATTATACCGGTCCCATGTGCCTGCAGGTGCCCACATGGAGCCAGTGAGCTTCACTGCACTAGAGGACTGCCATTTTTGGACAGGTGGAGGGGGGTGGAGCAGGGGTAGGACCAGTGGTAGCTTCCACCACAAGATCCTGACCTCCATGTCAGGCCGCACATCCCAACACAGAGGCCCTCATGTCTGCACCAGCTGATGCAGACATGAGGAGGCCCATCAGTAACCCTGAGGTCTTACTTCTGGCAGCTGCCTGGCTACCATTGAGCCCATGGCACTCATGCAGCTTAGAATTGCCTGTTTCACCTCTGCTGTTTGTGAGAAAATAGAAGTGTGCTTCTATCAGGTCTTATAATTATAAACTAATCTCCCTACAGATGCAATAATGCAGCTAATAAAGGGGAAGATTCCCAAGTGATAATTAAACCTTTAAAAAAACTTCCCTCCAATTTGGGCTTAGATGTTTCCTGCACAGAATTCCAGACCTGCTTTTTTTACTGGGTAAAGTGTTAGTCCAGCATGACAATTAAAAAACACAGCAGCCTATTCCATAAGTACATGTATCACACACACTACTCCAGTGCAAAAGGTGATACCTGAAGTAGGCAAAAAGCAAGCATGAGTTTCTGGGTCAAGCTGATCAGTTAAGTTTCCACATTTGGGAGGAAACAGCTGAAGAGCATGATCCAACATCTTCAGCTTTTGATAATTTAGTTCTGCATTTTAAATTTATCTTAACTATGGTAGCAGTAGCTAATAGTACTGTGACCCAAGATGAGAGGAAAAGTCTAGAAACCAGGTATGATTTTAGGTAGAAAAATTACCACAGGCTAAGGAATTAAGCAAGGGATGTGGTGGTGCTGCGGGTTAAACCGCTAAGTTGCTGAGCTTGCTGACCGGAAGGTTGGCAGTTCAAGACCACGCAACCGAGTAAGCTCCTGTTGCTTGTCCCAGCTCCTGCCAACCTAGCAGTTCGAAAGCATGTAAAAATGTGAGTAGATAAATAGGGACCACTTCAGTGGGAAGGTAACAGCATTTCATGTGCTTCGGTGTATAGTCATGCTGGCCACATGACCACGGAAACTTGTCCTTGGACAAACACCGGCTCTTCGGCTTAGAAATGGAGATGAGCACTGCCCCTTAGAGTCGGTCACGACTAGACCATTTAGTTGTGGATAAACTTTTACCTTTTTTTTAAAGGAATTAAGCAGTCTCCCATCTTTCTGTTCCACAAGTTGTTTTCATGTTAAAAGCAAAATGAAACAGAACTAAGAAGAGTCACAAATCAAAGTATATATGCCATCTAGCTTGAATCAAACACTTGGGGCCAAATCCTATTCAATTTTCCATCCCTGATGTAGCTGTCCCATTGGGCTGTGTGCTGTATTCTGTGGTGGAGGTGGAATCAGGGAGCCTCCTCAAGGTAAGAGAACATTTGTTCGCTTACCTTGGGACGGCACTTCAGTTGCATCAGCACCAGATGGATAGGACTGGATCCTTAACATGTGCCAGGAGCAACTCTAAACTATGAAATGGGAAGAGACAGTGTGCTTAAAATAAGTTTTGATTAACAAAAAAAGTCATGGAAGTCATAAAATTCAGAGTAAGTGCTATTAAAAACAATACTGCAAGTATTAAAATTCCTATAAGTGCAGTGCTAGCATCCAGGTTATATTTTTCCAGTTCTGACTTCATCAGTAGATCCGCATCCCAAGACGGAATCTAAAGGCAGCAAGCTGCTGGGTGACATCATGTATTGTATTGAGTAACCTGTTTTACTGCCAGCTATATAAAAGCAAACTCATTAACTCCAATCACAAGTAAAGTCTCCCTAATCTCATTACTACAAGCTCTTGGGAACAGGGTGAGTTGGATGAATGAACTTTACAAGGGACACTACACAACAACTCAATTTGGAGGAGACAGGCAGAGTAGAAGATGTGTATATAAGGTACACCATATACAGTATATCCATCCATATATATGAAATCCGACTGAGCTTGTTAAGGGGCGGGAGAAGGATATCAGAGATGAAAACATTTAATAAGGCAGACATATTCCTCTCCAGAACAACTGGTTATTACAAACTGCTTCTCATGCCTTCAGTTTAATATTATCACTGTCTAACGATATTTCATTTATTTGCTGTGTTCAGGCAGCAAAATCATTATGGATGGGTGGGGATTTCTAATCTGATTGGGCTCTCTCATAGCTAAAGTCCTCCCCCTACCAGTATGAGGCCCATCATCTCTGGAGAACACTTTTCTAGAAAAGGATAGTTCCCAGGGTTGGAGGGGGAGCAAGATGTGCCATCTGTTACAAGCTAAACTCAACTCCAGCACCCACTAGGGCAGTAGCCAGATAAGTCCACAACACACTTTTAAACATCATAAATACATTTTTTAAAAATTGTGTGAAGGTTTTTTCCCCTTATTATTCGGCTGTAAACCGAGAAAAGCCTCACGTGTTGCATTTCTGTCTGTCACACTTCCGTGAAAAGCACAGAAGGAAAAAAAGTGAACTTAAGATGAGTGACACATGCGCTCACTCGCACTTTCAGAAAACGTCGCGATTTCTTTTTGGCCCCAGCCTCACCCTTGCGGCAACCTTTTCTTTTCCACAAAGACTGGGGCAGAGAGGGGAGTCGCGACAAAGACACCGCGGCGCCACGCAGCTCTCCAACTAGTTCCTCGTTAGGAGCAGCCGCGGCTGGTTAGCCCAAAGAACGGCATTTTTCTCCGCCTGCTTTTCCGCCGTGACGGCAGCGCCGCCTGGCACCGTCCGCGCGGGATGCCAGAAGGCGCTCCACGGCCGGCTCCAGCCTAGGACGGCTTTCGCCACCTCCAAGTCCCCCGAGCGACGCTGGTCCAGCCGGCGTGCGCGCCGCGAGGCCTTCCTCAGGCGCCGCCAGTAGCAGAGGGAAGCCGTCCCCGCTCGGTGTGCGGCCGCTGGGTGCGGCTCCTGCCCTGATGAGGAAGGCTGAGAGGGGCCCAAACAGGGCGTGGCAGGCGGCGCGGCCACCGCGTGAAGCCGGACAGTTTCGCCGCGGCTTCCCTCGCGGGCCCGGCGGTGCTGCCACGGCCGGCTCTCAGGACCAGCACGGAGCCATCCCCGGCCGCACTTACCCGCCTGGCGAAGCAGAGGAGAACTCGAGACGTCCCTGCTCCGCCACTTCCTTCTTTACGGACCCGCTTCACAGTCACCCCAGAGTTAAAGGGGACCGCCCCGAGCGCTCCGATGCCAGTGATTGGCCGCGCCTCGCTGACTCCGAGCCGCCTCACTGAGGAGGAGCCAGTCCTTGCGCTCGCCCCATGGAAAAGCGCGCTCGGGGGGATGAGAGGCTGACACGCTGGGAGGAAGGGGAGTGGGGAGGCTGCGCGGCCGATGCGGGGCCAGCCTGCCGCCAGCACCTCCCCCACCTGCCCAGAAGGAAGTGCACGCTTCCTTCCATGGCCGCGGCTTCAGGCCGAGGAAAGCTTCCGAGGCGGCTTCGCTCCCTATCGCCCAGAAGTTCTGCCCAAGAAACAGGGAACCTCGATGGGAGACGCAGGCCCTCGTCACCCACGTTTGAAGCAGGCGCAGAGTCTTCTCTTTGGGCCCAGCCTGGCTCTATGCAACTTTTTCTTTCTCACAAAAACTAATTTAATTGGGGTGGGAGGCCGTGAAAAAGATGCAAGATGCATCTTGTTAGCTTTCCAGCAAGGGCTGAAGATTCTCGGTTACCACCTGGCCTTCCATTCTTAATTAGCTGCTTTGGGGTTGTATTGTGTTGTAATTTTTGGGGTTTTTTTTTTTTTGGCATTTTACTATTTTCCCTCTGTGGCCACCTTGAGTGCTACATTTATTTGAAAGTACAAACAGGATATAAATATTTAAATAAACAAATACTGTCCAAAGCTATTGTATCACAGTCAGGCATACATGTGACAGGAAGGGTATTATTTTGATATTTGTTCATTTTCTTAGAGCAGAATCCTAACCAACCTTCCAGCACTGGGGTAAGGGCAGTGACCGCTCTGAGGTAAAGGAACAAACATTCCCTTACCTTAAGGAAGCCTCCATGACTATATGTCCCATTGGCACAGCTATGTCAGTGCTGGAAAGTTGGTTAGGATTGTGCCCTTAATCTATCTTTTACTTGGACGTTCTCTCTCCCAGTATTTGCAGTATTTTATGTCTGCACAATGCTGGTTTATAAAGGCACTGTTTTGTTTGTCTTACAACCCAATCCTAACCTGCATAGGAACAGGCAGGCCGGCTGGCCTGCACTGTATCTAGCGCAGATTTGGACTGGATGTCACTTGGTGCAGGATAAGGAAAATTAATTCTCCTTACCCTGCAGCAAGCGGCAGTTTCACTCATAGGGCTACTTGGATCTGTGACAGCAAAATCACTGGCACAAATCTAAGCAGCCTGGATCAGGGTTGACTGGGCTGGGGGTTGGGGGGTAGGATTCAGCCTAGATCCTGTCTCCACTCCTTGGGCTGACTCACCCACAGGCTTCTGCTCCCTGCCTCTTCCAGGCTGGCTGAAGTTGGCCGGCACTTCCCCGGGGTGGCGTGGAGGCTGGATGCAGCCTCCATGGGCCAGTGCACCTCCTTGCACTGCTTTCCGGAGTGTCACAGATGTGCTTTACAGCACATTTGTGACACTCCTAGGCAGGTGCAGGGAACATGCACCAGCCTAACTCCATGTTAGGATTGCGATCTTAGCTACTTTTTCCTTGGAATACCACAAGTGGAGTTCCTAAGGAATACCTAACCTGCAGTTAGGCTGGCACAGTTAGGTCAGAAAAGTTTGGCCGGCACAAGGAACACCATAAAGCATGTTTATGACATGTGCCATCCTCCCTGACTCCGAGAGTGGTCCAAACACACTTTATGGTGGCCCTTGTGCTGACCAAACTTTGCTGGCCTAACTGCTGGCCTAATTCCAGGTTAGAATTGCGCCCTGGCAATCAGTAGCCAAGTGGGTTGGGGTAGAGAATGTGTGAGATTCCCTGGAGTAGATGGAGGTAAGAATATAAGAGGTGTTCATAGCTTGGTGTTCTGTTGTTCTGAGAGATTATGTTCAACCAGTCTTTGATAGGATTGCAAAGGTCAGGTTCTCAAAAGGGAGGTTTCACAGTCTGGGGGTGCTCCTTGGTTTGGACTATCTCCTGGAGGTGGCCTTGGTGATGAGAAGTGCTATTTATCAGCATCAGCTGACTTACCAGCTACAACATTTACTGGACATGTCTGATCTAGCTATAGTTATCTATTCTTGGGGGTCATCCCCTGGTGGGACTTGTGCACTTTACCGGGGGCTGCCCATGAAAAACATTTGGAAACTTCAGTTGCTACAAAATGTGGTTGTTAGCTGGGGCTTGTCAGTGGGATCACATCACCCCAATACTTTGCAAATTGCATTGGTTACCAGTTTGCTTTTTCCCTAATTTTATACATCTATTCTTTTGTCAAAGCCCTGACCACTCATTCTCAATGGCTAGCAAAATATGGTGCCTTCAACATTACTAAGTATCTTAGCCAGAGGGCAGAACAAACTCTTTTATGTGATGTGACACAGTATCTGGCACTAGGAAAGCCAAACACATCCTTTCTAGAGGAGAAATACACCGTCTGACAGATTTACATCTCCCTGTGATTCTTTCTGAGATCTATCATTAGTGTCAGAGTACTTTTTAAAATCCAACACCATTCTTAGCCAGTTAAAAAAATTGTACCAGTTTTCATTTGTCCTTGTTAAATCTAACAAGGAGGATGTGCTCATATATTCCAACTATCCCTATTTAGAAGAGAAAGTTCCTGTTTTCTGGTGCTTGACTATAGTAAATCATTGTCCCTATTTTGTCTTTTGAAGGATTTCAGGAATGCCTTTAAAAAGTGCTCAGTGAGAGTTGATACAATTCCTAACCAACTTTCCAGCACCAGGGTGTAGCAGCTCTAAGGTAAGGAAACAAGTCACAGAGGAGACCCTGTGACTCCCCCTGCCCAACTGCAGGATGCAGCACATGCCCCATTTAATTAGCACAGCTATGTCAATCCTGAAAAGTTGATTAGGACTGCACCCTAAAATGTGAATGTATCTTGATTCCAGTGCATTTGCACAATGTTATGGGTTCATAAGACCCTAAATGACAGTGTATTGCTCCTTCTATCCCCCCATAATTGCTTCCCAGATAGTAAATGTTATTAAATATGTTTTGAGTTACAACTGTTTTGTCACATGTATGACCAGAAACTTTAACATTCTTTTAGCCCAGGTTGTCAAACATCAGGCATGTGGGTCAGATGCAGCCACTGGAAGCAATTTGGGTAAATTATTTACCTAGCCCCCATTATCATTGTGCTCCCCTGGCATGATCATTGGGGTCTCTCATATCTTGAAATTATGAACATGATTTGCACATTTTCTCTTCTGTCATTTGCAACTGATGAGTTTCTATCTGATAATAAAGTGCTTATTTCTGGCTATCTTCTGCTTAATGATGCAACTGCTTAGTGATTTATAATCAGTTGCATCATTTCTGTCTTACTGATGTCCACGCAGTTCCCAGCAGGTACTATGAATGCTAACTTCAGCCCACTATTTGAAACATATTTGACACCCTTGTATTAGCCATTCATAATCTTCTTTTAAATGTTAAATATGTTCAGGGTCCAATCCTGTCCAACTTTCCAGTGCTGATTTAACCATAATGCAGCCCCAGGTAAGGGAACAAACATCCCCATATATTGAGGAGACATCTATGACTGCAGCACACACACGCTTTGCATGGCTGCATTAGAGCTGGAAGGATTATGGTGACAATTTTTAAGCCCCCAAAATTATAGAAAATAATAGAATAATAATCTGCAGTGGCATGACTACCTATGGGGAAGGGGGCGCAGCACTCCAGCTGCCATCCTCGGGGGAGGTGTCACCACTGAACCCCAAATTTCAAAAATCATGAGTTTACGGAATACTACAGTCATGCTGTATACCTTTGAATGTGGAATTTCACCCAGAATTCAGTGGGAAAAAACAGAGTGTAATATCTCTATTCTAGCAAAAGTTATGGCCAAATAATTAAAACAAAAAATAAAATTTCTTCTGTAAAAATCACAGTTTTTAAAATCACGGTTTCATGCTGTATACCATTGGATGTGGAATTTCACTCGGAATTCAATGGTAAACACCAATGTAATATCTAGCAAATGTTATGGCCAACAAATTAAAAATAGAAAATAAAACTTTTTTGTAAAAATTGGGGTTTTAAAATCGCAGGTTTAAGGAATAATACCATCATGCTATATACTGCTGGATGAGGAATTTCACCTGGAATTCAATGAAAAAACCCAGAGTGTAATATCTTTATTCTAGCAAACATTATGGCCAAACAAAAACTCATCTCAGAATACATGTATCTTATGCAGGGGTATCAAACATATAGCCTGTGGGCCTGCATGATGAGTCCACAAATTTTGTCAGGTGTGTGTGTATTAAGATAATGTTATGCACAGTTCACTGTTTGTAAGGGGTTGTTGTTGTTCAGTCGCTAAGTTGTGTCCAACTTTTTGTGACCCCATGGATCACAGCACGCCAGGCCTCCCTGTCCTCCACTAGCTTCCGGAGTTTGCCCAATTTCATGTTCATTGCTTCGGTGATACTATCTAACCATCTCATCCTCTGCGGCCAGGGGCGTTTCTAGGGGGTGGCAGGGGGTGGCACGAGCCATGGGCGCCATCTTGCGGGGGGGCGCCGTTTGCATGGCGCCCGCCCCCCAAAATGGCGCCCACGGCCCGCCCGCTCCCGCCCAGACCCTGCGCCGCATTCTCCTCGCTCCGGCTGGCCTTAAAGAGCCAGCCGGAGCGAGGAGAACGCGCTGCCACCCTGCGCCCCCTCCCGCTTCTCAAGGGGGGGCGCTGGGCGGCACCGCGTTCTGTTCGCGCCTGCCGGCTAATGCTGGCAGGTGCGAACAGAACACGGCCGGGGCACCGCGTTCTGCAGCGAACAGAACGCGGCGCCCCCGCCACGTTCTTTCTGTTCACTCGTGCCGGTATTAGCCGGCAGGAGCGAACAGAACACGGCGCCCCGGCCGCGTTCTGTTCGCTGCCGCTGGCCTTAAAGGGCCAGCGCAGCAAACAGAACGCGCCTCTTAAAAGGGGCGGGGCTATGTCGTGACGTCACGATGTGACGTCATGATGTTGCATGCCCCTAGGGGCGCATTTTCATTGGGCACCATGGGCGCCCTTTCAAATAGATCCGCCCCTGCCTCTGCCGCCCCCTTCTCCTTTTGCCTTCAATCTTTCCCAGCATGATGGTCTTTCTAAAGAGTCCTCTCTTCTCATGAGATGGCTTAGTAGGATTGACCGATTGGATCTCCTTGCAGTCCAGGGGACTCTCAAGAGTCTTCTCCAACACCATAATTCGAAAGCATCTATTCTTCAGTGCTCTTCCTTTCTTATGGTCCAGCTCTCACAGCCATACATTGCTACTGGGAAAACCATAGCTTTGACTATACGAACCTTTGTTGGCAGGGTGATGTCTTGGCTTTTTATTAAGTTATCTAGGTTTGCTATAGCTTTCCTCCCAAGAAGTAAACGTCTTTTAATTTCATGGCTGCAATCACCATCTATGGTGATCTTGGAGCCCAGGAAAATAAACTCTGTCACTACTTCCATTTCTTCCCCTTCTATTTGCCAGGAAGTGATGGGAGTGGTTGCCATGATCTTAGTTTTTTTAATGTTGAGCTTCAAGCCAATTTTTGCACTTTCCTCTTTCACCCTTATCAGAAGGCTCTTGAGATCTTCCTCACTTTCTGCCTTTAAAGTGGTATCGTCTGCATATCTGAGGTTGTTGATATTTCTCCCAGCAATCTTGATTCCAGCTTGTGAATCATCCAGCCCAGCTTTTCTCATGATGTACTCTGCATATAAGTTAAATAAGCAGGGTGACAGTATAGAGCCTTGTCGTACTCCTTTCCCAATTTGAAACCAGTTCCATGTCCAGTTCTAACTGTTGCTTCCTGGCCCGCATACAGGTTTCTCAGAAGACAGATCAGGTGGTCTGGTACTCCCATCTCTTCAAGAACTTGCCACAGTTTGTTGTGATCCACATGAAGTAGGAGGAAATCAAGCCAATAAGGCAATTTCTCCAGGCCCCTGTCTCTTTAAGCTCAGGGGCTGTCAATTTGAGGTTTTGTTTCCCGGATGTGCATTCCTATCCTGATTGCGTCCTATGAACAAAGTTATTTTGAGCCCATCTCCCCTGATCCCGGCCAGCCTGGGATCCCCTCTCTGTGGCTTACCAGAGCAACGTTGACGGAAAGAAATGCCAGCTGGACTTTGATGTTGCAGAAAGAGTAATACAATTTACTCATGTGTAGGACATCAGTAAAACGGACACAAATGCAATGCCTCCAAGGAGATCACAGAACTTGTGCAATTTGTACATTTGGGTTTGGTCAGTTATACAGTTGAACATGCAAATGTGGAATTGGCAACAACAAATAATAACCTTGGCAACTTGCTATTGGCAATTTTGGTGATGTGAGAGATCTGATTGGCGGTCTTTCTTTGCTGCTGCTCCCCCTCCCCTCTAGTGTGACCCCAACCAAGGGTCAGGGAGGAATGATTACAAAGCAAACATAGGTACATTTCGATTAAGACAAGATTACAATAGGATTGGCACATTACAAAAGCAGAAAGGACACACTTAGACTAGACAGATTTAGCCACAAGTGCTTGATATAAATGTGGTAAGTACTTTTAGTCAGAATCTTTCCCCTCCCCACCTTGATAAAATGCTACTCTGGAGTGCCCGGAAGGGAGTTTGTATTTGAATAGTACAGTAGTGGTGATTCAATTGACAACTGATAAAGGCAGGTATAGTCTTTTGCTGTTGCTGCTTTAAACTTTGGTGGGGAAACCTGTGGCTTAGTCCAGAGAAGACTTTTCCAGGTTATTTTAGCTCCTGGGCAGATTAGGCTAGATTTAGGCTGAAATGGTCCTTTCAATGTTCCTTTTTGTCAGATATCATTGCAAGACCCTGAGGGACGGAGATACCCGAATGTCCCTTGGCACCAATTCTTAATGGTTTGCATTGTTTTGTGCTATCTCCTGAGGATCACCTCTGTGACCTCTTTGCAGGATAGCAGCTCAGAACTCCCAGGATGAAATCCAAAATGGATTTCACATTTAACGGAAGGAGAGGGTGTTCTCAGCACTGCCCTCCCCTCGATGGAGTCCATACCTGTTGCCATTACATCCTGGTCTTACCCCTTCACCTTTACAGGTCTTGTATTATGTGCATCTATGTGCATTATGAGCATAGTAATCACCAATGTTACCTGTAGGCCAAAATAACCACAATGGCATACAGAGCCACGTTAAGGAGGCTCAACAGTTGGACTTTAGCCAAGAAGTGTTTTCCCACCAAGAGTTGCTGCTGGCTGCTTTTACTGTTGCTAGAACTTCGCGTGTTTGCTGGTTACTGCGCTACACTACAAGGGTGGTGTTCTGTAGTCCTTCAGTGGTTTAAGCTTGCATTGTTAGGTGAAAGGAGCGTGGCTGGGCTGTGTGCTTGCAGCCAGGAGAGAAGCTTGGTGGTTATAGCATGGCTGAGGAGCCAGGAGGAAGCATGGCGATTTCGGCTTGGCTGGGGAGCCAGGAGGAAGCATGGTGGTTTCTGAGGGAATCGAAGGGGGGGTCCTCCTACATCACACACAATCAAAGGCTTTGGCATAGTCAATGAAGCAGAAGTAGTTGTTTTTCTGAAACTCTCTTGTGTTCTCCATGATCCAGCGAATGTTGGCAATTTGATCTGTAGTTCTTCTGCCTCTTCGGAAACCAGCTTGTATATCTGGTAGTTCTTGATGCAAATATTGCTGAAGCCTAGCTTATAGGATTGTGAGCATCACCTTGCTAGCATGTGAAATGAGTGCAATGGTGTGGTAGTTTGAACAATCTTTGGTGAACCTCTAGCAACAGTCTGAATAGGAAAAGGCAGAGAGTAGCTGAATTTTAGACCTTGTCAGTAGAAACCATGGGCAAAGAGAGGGAGGTCCTAATTGAGCTGCAGAAGGGAGGAAGGAAAAACAGCTAAGTACCCTGTGCATTCCTGTGAACAGACTGAGCATTTTTGCTATTGTTGGTCTTTTAAAATAAGCCTCTATTTACTTTAAAATAAAAGCAAAGCTGTTGTTTGGGGCTTAGAGTAGTGTGCCTGAAGAGATGGTAAAGGAACTGATGAGATTGGTCAGCCCTCTAAAACAGATGAAAGTAGAGAGGGGGAATCTTACAACAGGGGTATGTGTCAAAAATGTATGGGCCCCGAGTGCAAAATTATCTAGCTACGCCACTGATAATCTGTACTAATTTTTCCTCCTGCTTTCTTCCTGTGTTTTATTGAGGAGCCTGTTTACTGCCAACAATTGCAAATTCAGCACTTCCACTGAAATGGAAGCTTAGCTTAGGACAAGGACTTTCTGCTCTCTTTGAAATGCAATTTTTGGAACAATGTTTGGAATGGTTTTCATTCCTCTCAAATGTTGTTCTCTGGTTACTAAAGTATCCTTAACTTTATGGGTGATTCATTTAAGCAATTCAGATGCCCTGTGAACATCAGATTGGCTAGGATTTGATGCTCAAACAGGGACAGGCTGAAGACTGGAAGGAGTCCTGGAATCAATGCGGACCCAACCAGGAGGCACGTTGAAGCAATTGCATCAGTAGCAAAATGCAAAGGGTCCAAGGGGGAAGAGGATTTGGGTTGTGCTTCACTTTGAGTATGCCACCACCTCCCTCCCATCTGCTGATGATTATTTGCTTCCTAATCACCTGAGAGAGAAGTGGATCCTTGTGCAGTTTACTTAAAGCCAGTTCTAATTACAGGAACAAGGTGCACTGACCCTTTAAATAAAACCACAAGTCTTACTCTTCTGGGTTTGATGATACCATGTAAGCAAAGTAAGGAGCTGTATTCCTTTTCTACAGCACCAAGGCAAAGGCAGCAGAGCAAGTGTCAGCATGGACTGGCACTCTAGATCACACCTCTGCTGCCTGAGATATATAGAAGCTTAAGACAGGAAGCCAAATGCAAAGAAGGTGAAAAATGGGTACAGACTAGGCAATGGGCTGGAAAAGAGGATTCTGTAGGAAGGCTCAGTAGAAACTGAGGCTTGAGGAAATAGGCAGAGTCCCAGTTTGTATCTGGTGACCCTAAGGAGTGGGGACTCTGAGGCAAGTTCACAGCACTTAAGGATGAGTAGTAGAATGCTGGGAACTCTTGAAAATGAGGCTAGGTAAGTAAATACAAAAGTATGCCCTGGCAGGAGGAAAAAATATGGAAGGAATGCCATGTATGCTAGAAAGCACAGAGGTTCAGAATGAGTGCTATTTGAACCTTTCGGAGTCTTGTAGCTGTCTTGTAGGGACTAATGGATGGGTCTGGTTTCATTCCAGACATTTTAAGTAGGAATAAAGAGCTGTTGCACTGAACTGCCAGCAGGAAGTATGACTCCATTATGAAATACTACTAGTAAGCAATCTGGCAGCGCAATCCAACCCCTTCTTCTATAGCTGGAGCAAGCCTCTTGTGCTGACCGAGCACTGTCGTGCACATGCCATAAAGGAAGTGTGTGCTAGTGCTTCTAGCGTAGTGCCAACACAGGCACCTGCATCAACGCTGCAGTGCTGGCACAAGCCCCTGGTGCACTGCTCCTGCGCCAGCCAAGTTCAGCTGGCACAGGGCAATTCGGGGGGGGGGGAAGGCGGGAAGGAGAGCGGAACGGGGTGGGCATTCTGAGAGGCAGGCCGGAACCTTGAAGCATACAAACAGAATGTTCTGAAGTGAGCCCTTCTCCTGACAGTCTGTGGGGATATTTGCCATAATATGCTATCTGCTTCATCCAAAACTAAGGTGTTCATAAACTTGTGGAGTTACTAACGGCCCATTTATCACCAGCACCAGGTCATTGATCAGATATCCTAATTTCACTAATGAAATCCTCAGCTTTGTAAGGGCATTGTACTTCATATTGCAGAGCTGCATCATCTCTCTCAGCACTTTATATATTACACATATATCTTGCCTTTATTGTGTAAGTTCCATGACAGAGCATTTCCTAGTGATATTGCAGATCACTTTCTGTATGGGGTTCATGATGAAACATTCCAATGTCACTTCCTGCTTATGCCAAATTTGACATTTGCAAGAATTCAAAAAAGGACTTCAGCAAGTGACCTTGCATCACTATATGCCTTGGAAATTAGGGGTAAAGATACTAATGCTAATGTTTTCTATATCAATCAGGAACAGACAGTGCCTGCATAGACTGTGAAGGGTTACATCCATGCTCCATTTGCAAATTCAAGTGTGCTGCATACAGATTTGTATTAAGAAGAGCCAACTTCAAAGAGTATGGCAGCCAAAGTCCATTAGTGTTCAAGGATCTGTAATAGGAACTGACATCAACTGGTATCCTATGTTTTTGCTTTTGGCTATTCCCATAACAATGAATCACAAAAGTTGTATCACATTTCAAAAGTTCATAGCAAAGTGCTTTAGGGTTCTGAGACGTTTGCAACAGTACTCATTAATGGCCACAAATGCACAAAATCAATTGGTTCTGGGATATCCGTAATATTTTCTCACAGGAGCAGCCCCAAATTTGTTAAGACCATCAAGGATTCTTTGAGCTTACACAAGATAGAAGGTCTTGCAGAGGGCAGCAGTGTGAATGAGCACTATGGCTCCTTTCTAAGAAAGTTTTCATTTGTCAATGTGACTGGACAGAGTAAAAAGTTTCTTGGGAAGGAATTGGTTCACACCGTTAGGAATCAATGTTCAACAGGCAGCTCAATTCTAAACTGTGTTGCTGCAACCAAGCCACAGCTAAACAGCTGTGCCTCCTAAACAGCTTAGGAAGCAGTGGAGGTCACCTTAGGATTTTCCCATTTATCCCAAGTAATGCCCCAGCCATCCCTATGGGGCTTCTTGAGTGTGTGCCAGCAATATAGCTGACACAAATCTAGAGATGTGAAGGCCCGGAAAAATTCCAAAAAATAAAAAAAATGGTTTTTTCCTGTTTTTCCCCTGTAGCATTTTTTTTTCCGAAAAATTGAAAAAAGAAAAAATTGATTATGGAATATTTTATTTTAACATGATGAATAAAATATTTTAAGACAGGGTGTTCAAATATTTTCCAAATAATTTCTAAAAATATGTATGGTATCAGATTATTCTAATTTCTGTGCACTGAGGACAAGCAAGTCCTAGGTTACAAACTAAACCCTCCAATGCAAAAACTGGGGTTTTTTTTCCGAGCTTCAAAAGTTCCGGAGGTTTTTTTTGTATGTTCCACATAAACTAGTAAACAAACAGGAGATTGTTGCTCCATTTGTTAGAATCACAAATAAATATAAAAAAAGTAAATTCTGTTTATAATAATCATTTGGATACATTATATTTTTAATATGCTAGTTGTGATAATTTTATGCCAAGTCAGCTTGTCCATAGTCATAGTTTATGTTCCTAAAGTAACAGAATGACTTTCAATCTGGAAAAGGGAGGCGGGGCCAAGTTTAGAACGGGTTGCCATGAAGCCTTCTTTTTGGGGGGATCTACTCTTGAGTAGTACTCCACTCTAGAACCTAGGAGTAGGTCTAGAGCTTAAACGCCCCTTGAACCTGAAAGGCAACATAAACTGCTGTTTTGGAAGGCTCAAGGCTGCTGTTTTGAGAAGGAGTGCTTTATTCGGACACTATCAGGCGACTTCCGGAACAGTTCTTTTCTCCTGCTTCCCCACACGAGAGCAGCAACAGAAGTTTTGGAAAGAAGTTTTGAAGAAATTGCAACTTAAATTCAAGAACTACAACCTAAGAACTACAAAACAACAAAATTAAACTGAGGTAAGACATATGTGATTCTACTATCTGAAAACGAAGAAAAATAAAGATATCAGACTGTCCTGTTTGAAAGTGGTGAGGCAAGAGGGAGCCCTCCCTCAACGCTCAGAGCAACAACAGAGATTTTCGAAGGATTTGAAAACACACTTGGGACTATGTTTTAACGTCAATTAACTCTCTGTAAAACATTCTGGCACTCTACTATCTGAAATAGCTGAAGATTAAAGAACAAAGATTTAAGACTAGAGTTGCGATGGAGAAATAAAAGACAAATGGGGAGTGAACACAGCCGATCTTCCCCCCCCTTTTTTTACAACTATATTGGACCTTTTTGGGTGTGTTGGTTTGTTTGCCTGTTTTGATTTATGGATTGCAACGGGGACAGAAGACAGTTGTGTTAGATTTACAACTGAGTTGCTTTGAGAAATGCCCTGTTTCAACATTGAATTAAAAGTGTGACGTTTGAAGGAGAACATGGCGCATTAAAGAGTTGGACGGTCAGAAGAACAAAGACTGAATTACTTTCACTTTTGCTGACTGAACTGTTTATAGATAAAAAGCTGTGTTGTGTCTAGACATTTAATGCTATATATATTTGTAAAACAATATATAAGCACAGATGTTTGGGATAGAGAAGCAAGGGAAAAATATTTTTATGCATAGACATATGTTTGTGTAGCTTCCTACACTTTGAGACTAAAAGATGTCGAGACAAGAGGGAATGCGGGAACTTTTAAGACAGGATAATGCTAGCCCGACTACAGATTTTATTACTTAAATTACTCTCAGAAGTCCAACAGGTACGCCAGGAAGTGGTGATTATTAAGAATATCGGAGAGAAAGTCTTGCAGGACCTGGAGAGTCTATCAGAAGAAGTTAGCTATCTTGATAAATCTATTAATGGAACTGGAACTGGAGAGGCAGACAAGACAATGGACCAAATAGAGATAAATTTTTGAAGCTGGACCTGGATCAGTCAGGATCTGTGACTAGAATACAGAGCCCCCTAGAGAGAAAAATACAGACTACTTGTAGGCAAACTGCAGGCCGGCTACCTCCAGGAAGGGAAGTAGTCTTAATGGAAGAACAAATAAAAATTACATCCGAGACATATAGAGCCCTGATGATAAACTTGGACCAGTCAGGCTTTATGACTAGAATGCAGGGCTTCTTGCAGATGAAGACAGAGGCTATTGAAGAATTTTGCAGAGAGTGGGAGATAAATGCCAGGAAACAACAACTGGATTTATTGATGTTTAGGATTGAGATGCAGAGTCTTTCGGGAGTGTTCAGGGAGGAAGATATACAGTAATAATGTAAAGGACGTAGATAGCCGAAATTGGTACAATAAATTGAGAATGAAAAGAAGAAAAAGGGGAAGAATTTCTGAGTGAAAGATACTCAGAATTTGATGACTGAACTAGAAGGTAATACTTAAATAAGGGAGACGATGATGAAACCATGAATTAAGATACTTTTATTAAATTTGATCTTCCCCTTAAAACTAAAAATAACTCAAAAGAATATTCCTTTTTTCTCTTCTCTTTTTGCTATCCTTGTGTAATAATTAGAGAAATTGAAAGTAGTAATTGTATGCACGTTTCAGAGATACTTAAGAAGATGATTGAACAATGTTCATGTTAAATGTTTAATGCTTTTAAATACTCTTCTTAATTTGTTTTACATATTGCGGTTACATTGTGGTAAATTTATGGAGGGACAGTAGAATAAATATTATAAGTTAATGTATTATGATATAGAAATGTTGGGTTAGAGTTAATCAGACAATTATAAATGAAAAATAAGAGATAGTAAACTTTGTACACAGGACAATTAAGCAATGTTAAAGTTATGATATAGATTGTATACCAACATTAATATAGGTAAGATAATTAAGCTATAATCAGTGTAGACCTTTTGTGTGAATCTTTGTACCCCCTTCTTATGTACTATCCCCTCCATTCCCCATACCTATATATATATATATAAAATAAAAAAAATTCAAAAAAAAATCTGGAAAAGGAAAAAAAGTGCTAACGTAGCTTTTTTTTTTTCAATTTTTCCAAAAGTTGCAGGTTTTTTTTTCCAAGCTTCAAAATTTCCAGAGATTTTACATCTCTACCCCAATCTAAGAAGCCTGTGTAGGGCTGCCCTGGCCAGGGATGGGGATTAGGATATGGCATGCATTAGGGACCACCTATCCCACCCCTTCCAGGCCTGATCTGCCTCCCACTATCTCCCTTTCCCAAACACCCACCACCTCCATTGCACCTTCCCTGTATCCCAGCTCCCTGGCTGCTCAGGGTGCACTTACCTGTGCCAGTCAGTGCAGGGATTAGATCTAGTGACTGTAGGCTGGTGCATGCCTTTATGCTGGTGCTAGAGGCACACAATTATCCATAAATGTGCTTTCTGGCACATTTTTGACACTTGGAGCCAGCACAGAGACAGCTGCACCAGTTCACTTTGTGCTGAGGATTGCACCGTAAGGCATTCATTTCCCCCTGGCACAAGTTAAAAAGCTGACAATGTTGTCACTGAATTTCCTAGGATGATTCCTGGGGAACTGAGTTTATAGTGAATGAACAGAATAGAATTACTGTATAATAGAATGAAATTCAGTGTCATTCAATATCTGGACCTAACCATTACATCAACTTGCAAGCCTAAGAAATGCCCTTGGTCCTGCAGAAAAAAAAATGAGGAAGAATTTGAGCAGCTAATCAAACAAGAAGTCCTTTAAGAGTGCAATCCTAATCTGGATTAGGCCAGGAAAGTTTGGCCGGCATAAAGCACATTTGGACCACTCTTGGAGTCAGGGAGGATGGTGCACACCTGTGCGCTGGCCTCTCTGACTCAGAGTAGTCCAAACATACTTTACAGCATCTCTTGTGCCAGCCAAACTTTGCTGGCCTAACTGTGCCAGCCTAACTCCAGGTTAGGATTTTGCCTTAACTGTTGTGAGAGGATGGAGTTGCTGATGAGCCACCAATGGTGAGAGAGCAGGGGAGTGTGGAGAGGTCAACTGGAAAGAATGGTTAAGACCCTGAGAACCTGCCTGGACTTGATTTACAATTCCTTGCACAAGCTCCATGGTATGCAACCAGAAGAGATAACCACACTGTGAAGGGAAACATCTAATGAGCTGAGGGTTCTGTGAGTTCATCTCATAGAAAAATATTTTTAATATCCCATTGGAAAATGATGGCTTTGTAAACCACTTTGAATGCTGTGTAAAAACAGGTGGTATATAATTTAAAATAAAATGAATTGGTTTATTAGGGCCTCCACTTCTTTAGCAAGGAATTGGGACAAAGGCTACGCAACAGGAGGTAAACTATCAACAGAACTGTTTATTTCCACTGCAGCTTTCAATGAAGTCTGCCTCCAGTCCCAACTGCAGGTAGCTATTGCCAGCTTCTCAGCCTGTAGGAACTTTAAATCCTAGTGTTCAATGTGCTGCAGCCACAGACATTGTCAAATGTTTACGTTACACTGTTTATATTTGCAGAACGTGCTGTGCCATAATGCTTCAGTGTTTTGTTGCTAGCTCTGATACATACATTTGCCATATAAGAGAAATGCCTGCAGAAATAAACTGGGATAGAGGAGTCGTCGCCTAGCTCCAAGAACAAGTTTCTAGTTTCACAAGAAACTTGTGACAGTTTCTTACTGCCATATTACTGATTGGTACTAAGCCAGAAGGGCTTCTCCAGTTTTGAAAACCATGATTGATAACATCATGCATCAGACCTGAGAGAAAGCAACAGTAGGTAACGCTTTCTGAAAATGATGCAAGTTTCTGAGCACTTCCCTTTGGGGGCAAATCAGGAGGAAATGGAAACGGGATTGCAATATTTGCTACTGCCAAGCAGCCCTAGACCTGAAAAGGCTACTGGCTTTGAGAGTGCTTTGGAATGACAGAGAGAGTATTGTCCCAACAGTAATTTCTCTGGCCACACAATACATTGGTTGTTTCTGAAATCAAGCTTTGAGCTTTGACCTCATTTTGTCAGTGCATACAGAGTCTCTGCAACTTTCTCAGTAGCCAAGACTATTTAGGAACTATTTAGGACTATTTATTTGCCATACCTTATTGCTTTTACATTACTCCGTAAAAGGCATTGCCACCACCTGGACTGGCGCTAAAAAGCAGAGGACTACAGAATACCACTTGGAATGTAGGAAAAGGAGCAAAGCCAGCACCCCCATAGGAAATGTAGGCATACAAGCTTGAAATGCATGCATGCTTTGCATTTTATATATGCAGGTCCAAGCTTTCCATACACTGATTTTTGATCTACAGATTAAACTCAACACTGAGGCCACTGCAAATTAGAATGACCCAACTAATCCCTGGAGAAGAGGGAAAATCATGTCCCTTTACAATTCCTGTTCTAAAAACTATTTTTTCTAAGGAGCAAGACTGCTATTTTGCAGCTCGCTTTGAGAAAAGTTACCCCCTCCCTTTGCCCTGGTTCACTGAACAATGGAATGTGGAAGTAATGTTTGCATTCCATTCTTCAGAGAGCAAGGGATGGTAGAGGGGGTCTCTTTTCTCAGAGCAAGCTGCAAAATAGCAGTACTAATTGATTGACTTGTATTTTGTTTTTTCATGTTTTAACTGCTTTTATTTAACACATTTTTTGGTATCAGTGGGAAGACCAAGAACTAAATCCCAGCTGATACTGAGGTCCTAACTCTACATAAAGGCTATGGTGACAAAAGATTACAGTATGCAAATTTTCCTGGGAGAATGTACTGACTCAGTGGGGCTTACTTCTCAGTAAGTGTTATATATGCAGGGGCTATGCCCCTAGCAAGAAAGTTGGAGGGGTTGAGCTAATTACCCTTCCAATCAGGAGCCCTGGTGGTGGAGTTAACAATATACAGGCGTAGTGTGTTGCCCTTCAGTTCAGTTCTGTTGCCTGTTGCAATAAAAGTTCAAGCTGCACCTGCCTTATCTGAGTTTCTATTGCATGGAACCCAATATATAACAGTAAGGATGCTCTCAATTACACTGTTTAGGTTGCAGGAGAAGTTTGGAATCTTCTACCCAGAATAGTTACTTACTATTCTCTCATTTTTTTCTATCGTGATATGGATAAAGAGGACCGGTCATAATATGTGCATTGTGGATAAGTGAAATCTGTACAGCAAAAGTCATGTGCAATTATTCTCCTACAGTAGATGGAGAGTCTGAAGCTTGTGTGAGGCCATCTGAAAATTTCATGGCTGAACTTCGATTTAGGAAGTCACACAACCCCAAAGGAATCAAGTCTATGGCTTGGTGGCGCTCCTGAACCTGATGTTGTTAGGTTCAATATCTGCAGTCCAAAATGCCTTTTTTCAAATGACCTGGTATGCAAGCTGGTTTCCCTCTCCTGAGAAATAAAGACTGTGATACAAGCAATCTTAAGGTCATGCAAGGTGACATGCAAGGTGATTGGATTACTGCAACGCACTTGAAGTGTGGCAACCTTTTAAAAGCATTTGGTAACTGCAGCTGGTCCAGAATGTGACTGTGAAGCTCCTGATAAGGAGAATCAGGCCTAAAGAATCACATGACATTGATTCAAATATGGCTTACCAAACCCTGCTTAGAGTATAGGTAGATTCTATTATTTAAAAACCAGGCTAGTCTGGGTCCCAAATTCCTGAAGGCACATGCCGCTTCTAATGTGCCCTAAGGTTATCTGGAGAGGCCCCATAGCCCAGTCAGTGACAGTTAAACCGGATAAATAAGAAGTACGAGTTTTTCTGCTCTGGGCTTTCCCAGTAAGCGATAAACTGTTCTTAGAAGTCTGGTGCATTCTGTTCTCATATATTCAATTTGGGGATGGGTTTTTTAAAAAAATATTTAATCCAAAATTTCTTGAATAAAGTAGCAAATTGTGGTGTTATGTGTTTTTATTCTACATTCTCATTCTAAGTTCACATTTTTATTAACTTTAAATGCTTTAAAAGTATACTAGGAAGATGATATAGGTGATGTAGTGTCAGCAGATGCAGCCACAGTATTACTTCTAATTTGAAAAGTAGTCTGTTTTAATTTCTGAAAAATATCTTAAACACTGAAATGCAGTGTTTGTTTTTATTCAAGTAGTTTAACCCCCAAAAGGCAGTGTTTTGTGTTTTTATGTGGTGTTTAACCAAACCAAACCCACCCCTAATCCAGTATCTACCAGAGCCAAGGCCTTTCTTTTTAAACCACTTGCCCCATAGAATTCCCTTCTGATAGGCCAACCGAAATAGCTTGCTCATAATTTTTTTTAACTTATAAAGTCTTTTGGCACAGGATTGTAGTATTTGTAATTGACATTTGATGCAGATGGTTATTTATTTTGATACAATCTCCTGTCTTATCCATCTCATTGCCTCACTGTATATTGATATTAAAAGATTTAGGTTTGTCATTGCAGGCTGTTTGCCATTCGTAGAAGATTTGTGACTATTTTCAGGCCACTGGCTGAAAAAACCCCCACACAAAACTAAAGATTTCCCAACCCATTCAGTTCAAAGTCAACCACTCCATTGTACCAGCTCCAGCACTCGAGACGCACGCATAGGTTTATGGCAGGGCATATATTTAATGTGAAAATAACGAGGAAGGGCAAGGAGGAGTTCCAGTTTTTCAAACGCTGTTGGAAAACTCAAAGTTAATTGTTGGATACAAATAAAAGGACAATCCAAACTTGTGAAATAGATTTGTTGCTTCCTGATGGCGAAACATACACTGTACTTAAGAAAGGTGGGCAAGGATCTACTGCTCTGATGTGGCATCAGCTTGTTAACTCATGTTTATTAGCAACTGTCCATTATACTTCAGATAGTAGATGATTAAATGCGCTGTCTTAAAATACTTAAGAAAGACATGTAGTTCTACATACTGTATGTTTACTCCCATCTAGTTCAGCAATCTTTCAAATACTAGATTACTTGGTAAGATCTATCGTGTTAGAGTGATAGATAACATTTTAATTTGTTCAAATTCATAAAAATCTGAGGGAGCTTTTTTAAAAAAACCCTAAAGCTATATCCCTCTAGCTGGCTCCTTTCTTGCAAGACTAGTACCTAGCAAGACAGGAATGAAGGTCAAGCCTTAGCATGCTAATAGAATCAGTAATAGAATTAGTCAACATGCTGGTTGGCTCAATTAAAGCATTTTCCTTCTCTTATTAAGATATCCTCACATTACCCTAATCAAAGCAGGTGATTAGGGTAATCAAATTTGATTACCCTAATCAAAGCAGTCAGGAGCCGTTAGATATACTGTATACCAAACCTGGAAAGGCACCAGAGCAAAATAAATGGAGCCTACTTCTGCCTTCCACTGGACGCCTTAACTACTGCTGAAGTGTGTACACTGCACTGTTAGCAGATGAGGGGACATAGGGCCCGAGGTCTCGCTTTTGAGCCAATGCCTAAGTGGAGCAAGGACACCGTACATGCTCCTATCCATTTCACTGAACTGAGAAGGAGATAATTGAATGGAAGAGCTCCCACTTCGGCAATTACTGATCAGCTCAGGAATCAGCCTCTTCAGATGATCCAGGAAAAACTTTGCACTTTGCTAGTGGGCTGGGAAGATGCTTGAGGAGAGGATGTGGCAGAGTATCCTCTACTATGCTGATGCCCATTTTTCCTGCAAACTGTTGCGTCCAATATTCAGACAGCTGATGTGCAGGGGCTTCATAGTGCTGCTACCTGACAATAGACCAGCTCAGTCTGATGTGGTTTATCTACTCATTACCTCACCTAGAATTCAAGGATGGTAATAGCCATGGCGATCAGAGAAAATGGAGGGGGCAAGAGAGGCCATTTTGTTGTTCCAATCTGGAAAGGTTCTTTTGAGGGCTTTGCTGTCGGTATGGGATTTTACCACGCTGAATAATTTGGTGCCATCTACACATTTTCCTCCTTACTGCTCAGATTATTGAGGTGGCAGCAACATTTCCATGGTTATGATGGACTGGATATGTAGAGAGAGATCTTGTTTCTGCAAGGATCGCTTGGGAACAAGTGTGCAGTTGAACTCTGAACAAAGACACAGGTCTATACATTTGGTGACCCTGTGGTTTGTGCCCCAAGTACATACGTTAATTTATTAAAATAAATGACAGCTATTTACTTACATAGGATAAAATAAGAGGGGCATTCAAGGCCATCATTGGTTCCATTTCTTAGTAACCCCAGAGTGTGATAATGTTTGGGACCTAGTTTATTAGATAATTGCAAGAACAAGTCTAAAATTTACAGCCCAGTCCTATGCTGGAGTAATGCCAGAAGCCCAGGCGCTGCCCCGCCAATGACGGGGCAAAAATGCTGTAAGGCATTTTTGCAGCAGCTGCGCAATGAGCAGTACTGGCAGAGAGGCCAGCGCTGGTCAGCACTAGGCCTCCACAGCAGTAGGACAATGAAGAGGAGAGTGTGGCAATAAGTTACCCAACCAAGCAGCAGGGAGGTGTTTCTGGGTGGGGGTAAGGCAGCGGGGACGTGGTGGTGCAGCGAGTTAATCCGCTGTTGCTGGGCTTTCGACCACAAGGTTGGGAGTTCGAGACTGCGTGACGGAGTGAGCTCCCGTTGCTTGTCCCAGCTCCTGCCAACCTAGCAGTTCGAAAGCACCTAAAAAATGCAAGTAGATAAATAGGGACCACTTCGGTGGGAAGGTAACAGCGTTCCGTGGAGTCATGCCGGCCACATGACTACAGAAGCATGTCCTTGGACAAAAACGCTGGCTCTACAGGCTTTGAAACGGAGATGAGCACCGCCCCCTACAGTCAGTCACGACTAGACCATTCGGTCGTGGGGAAACCTTTACCTTTTTAAGGCAGAGGGGGGTGAAACTGGGCGAGGGGGCAGCCCTGAAGGCAGTTCAGGCTCAGGAGGAGAGTGGGGCTAGCGACAGAGACAGCCACCGAAACCCATCCCCCCTCCTGAACCTTGGAGCCTGTCATGGGCCTCCTTGGTTCTCCACTGAAGCTGCTGGGGCTCTGCAAGAAGTAAAGGAACCAATGCTCTGGCTCCGGCTGCTTTCTCGGCTCTGCAGAATAGAGCAGCGGCCATTTCGGTGCTGCTGGACTGCAGCATGGAGACTGCGGACAGATGTGGGCCCCTGGTGACTATGACATGACTGTTAAACAAAAATTCTATTAAAAATAAAACTAATATAACTAATATAATGTTACAAACTATGGTAGGGAGGTTCTTGGGGGGAGGAAGTAGAAAATGTTCACATTTCAGATAAGAGGAACTGGCTGGAAGATGAGTACAGCTATTTAAAAATTGGAGGCAGGTGGTTTTCCTTCAGGGTACTGCATTTCTTTTTCTTTTTTTATTTGATGGGGAAATAATTTAAATGCCTCTGAAACTGAATGATTTTGAAAGTACGTGTATTACCAACACATAGTTTCCATTTCCACTGTGGACTTCTAATGTTATGTTTTCTATTTCCCATGTTATTTGATAGATAGGCGGTGATAGCACATTGCACAGTCATATAATTAAAGCATTTCACCTTCAACTAGACACATTAGTCCTTCTTTGAACAGACTCAACATAACCATGATACACAGACTGCAGAGCACAGGCAATGCTATAGGCTCCTTCCCAGCTGTCCTCTTTGATCTCTAACTGGCTGGCAGCAGGTGATGGCAAGACAGCAAAGGGTGGGGAGCATTATTTTAATGGCAAAGTGGTTTATAATAAATAATGGGAAAGATATGAACAATAGATGACGTGTTCTAAGAGGCAAAGCTTGAGGCAAGACAGGGTGGATACAAAATTTACATATTGGCAATGACAGCATAGTTGAGAACCGAGGAGTTGCATATTTTGGGGAACAAGTTCAATTTGGTATGGTATGTGTTCAGACAGAAAAGAGTTAAGGATTAAGGAAGAGTTAAGAACAACGAGGAGCGTGGGTGTGTAAAGAGAAACTGGGTAGCTTATAGGACAGTCATGGAGTAGGGAGGGAATACCTAATTATAATGAGGAAAAAAGGGTAAGAGGTGAATGGTATATATTCAGGAACATGATTTCAAAGATAACTGCTGCCTCTTAACATGTATGAAGGAGAAATTCTGCCTATGCTAGAAATAGGGATCATAAAATGTAACTGGGGAAAAAGAGTGCAATTCCCAAATTCAGTGCAAGAATCAGCAAATAGGAGACAAACTAAATATAGAGGAGGGAGACAACCTGAATCAATAAGGAGGCAGCTAGAATGAACAAGCAGAATGCTATGCATGCTTCCAATAGTCTCCTACCCTCCTTCCAATCATATTCTAAATCCAGGAACTAATCCTTTTACCCATCTGTCATGGCATCATCCTATTATTCCACCTAGTTTGCTGCTGCCTTTAATCTCTGTACTTTTCTTCCCTGGCATTTTTCATGCTGCCTTCCTCATTGCTCCACACTTTCCCTCACCATCTCAAAGACATAGCTTCATTCTTCCTCTCACAACTACTGAATGGGCCCTGTATTATCTGTGTATTCTTTCCTTCCAATGGGTGTTCTAAACTTAACATTTCAGCTTACGTAGTATTACCCAATTCTTATTAAACATTGCTTAGCATGTGATCACATAGTGTGATCTGCAAGAATTGGAGTTAAAAGACAAATATGACATGTAGTGGCATGTAATTTAAATTGTGACAAGCACACTATTTGGAGCTGTACTGCTTACATGGTGCTCAAGTTACAGCAAACATTACCATGCTTTTTCAACCATGATTGTGTAAGAACTCTTGTCAAAGCAAAAGGGGTTTTGATCCTAGAAAAACAAATAGTAAGAGAAAAGGCACACCAGTCTCATTAATATCAGCAAACCAATTTTCAACAAAAAGGTTTGCAAAGCAGTTTACAGGTAAAAGCAACTAAGTACGTGGTTCAGTTTCCCAAAAGTGAACAATCTAATACAATCTAATACAGATTTCTTAGAGGCCTTTGGTGGGGGCTATATAAATCCACTATATAAAAGGTCTACTATACATGCTGATAGCTTCAAAAAAAAATCCAAAAAACTGGAAAGGCAAGACTTCCTACATCTACTTTGGATGCTCTATGACCTATATACTGTACAAGAGTGTCAAACAGTGACACATCCCTATCATCCAAGGCTGTTCCCCACAGTAAAACTAAGCTGGCTTCACTCCAATTTGTTCCACTCCTTGAAACATAACAGAGACTGAATGGATTTGTAGTTAGTATAACAGTCTTAAAATTATGTGTCTCATCCTAAATCAGACGGCTATGGTTGGACAGGTGGGAGGAAGGCTGGAAATACAGTACAACTATAATTGCTGTGAATGCACTGAAGAAAAACCTTTATTTGACAGTAGACCTGAGAAGTAAGAAGAGATTAGCACAGGGCAAGGCAGAGAAGTCTGTATTAAGAACATAAGACGAGCCCTGCTGGATCAGGTCAAAGGCCCATCTAGTCCAGCTTCCTGTATCTCACAAGGCTCCAGATGCCTCAGGGAGTACACTGGACGATAAGACACCTGCTCCTTGTTGCCACTCCCTTGCACCTTGCATTCTAAGGTAGCCTACTTCTAAAATCAAGAGGTTGCACACACCCAAAAAGATGAGATTTGGTGGCAGACCCCTACAACTTACACACAACATGATCTGTCAAATTCTATAACCTTAACCATCACCACCACCACCACCCCGCCAAGATTCATAATTAGAATATGTTAAGCAAACTGGGCAATCTATATGTATGGTTGTGCCAAATATCATGTTTCTATCACATATGAGGTGCTCTGGAAAAGTCTCCAAATAACAATTATGGGTTAGACTAGATTAATAATGATTAGATTTACGTGGAAGTTGCATGCAAGAGACTTATGTGGGGCACCACATAATCTGATGATTCAATAGGAATGTGTTCCTCATGGATGGTGGAGAGTTATTGATAAAGTGCAAATCTCTGAAAATTTTAACTTTACCTTGCACAGTGAAGGGCATGGCTCCCTTTCAAAAATCTAGCTCCCTCCAGTACAGTGAGTTCTACCACTGTGACTCCTGCCCTTCCGGTGGAAGAGATTTAGTACTGGGGTTTATCTTATTAATGGCTAGGGTGGGAATTATCATCTGGTAGGAACAAATCAAGATTTGGTGGTCTTTCCCAATGGCACTATATTCCAGTGGAGTTCCTGGGGGAGGGCACCCAGGGGAATACCTCCAAGAGTGCCGCCCCCATTCCCGCTGCCTCCTCCCAGAGACATTCTGAGGGCCTTAGAGGACATGCCTGACCTCCCCAGCCTTTCTGGAGGCTGAAAATAGTCGCTTCAGGGTTTCAGCCAAAAACCAGAAGTGAAGATTTTCAGCCTCTAGAAGATCTCAGACGGCCTTCTGAGGGTCGCGGGAGGCCGCATGTGGTTTCCCTGGCTCTCTGAAGAGCCTCCAAGGGTATTCCTCCTACTCTGCTTTTAAAAAGTAGAGGAAAGTGGCCCCCAGAGCAAAATGGTAAGGGGGGTACAACCAAGTGTGGGAGGGGGCAATTTTGCCATCCCTCCCACCTGATGCCCTGGGGCATTTGCCCCCCCCCACCCCTGCTCCCAGGCATGCCACTGCTACATTCAAGCAATCAATGCAAAAGAAAACAAGAATACACTCAATCTCCAAAGACCCAATAAAGAAACACAGAAGCCAAGGTTATGCAAAGCATAGCAACTGATTTTTTTATTAAACATAAAACTCATTAAAAGTACATGTTGTTCCCCGTGATCCAATACAGTCCAAAAGAGGATAACTCTTGAAAGGCAGTTGCAGTGGCAGTTACACACACACACACACACACACACACACACACACACACACACACACA
>JAJKFI010000055.1:2725747-2804002 GCA_029204185.1 Lerista edwardsae
CACACACACACACACACACACACACACACACACACACACACACACACGCACACACACACACACACACACACGCTGTTTTTCCTCCAGGTGTAGCCTGGCTGCAGATGAGTTGTTGCCAAGGCAACACCTCTGTCACTCTGTATGAAGAATGCACTGTACATTCTCAAGTCCCAGGTTTAGCAAGCGAGATATGCAGCAACTCACTGTCATCTCAGATGGCAGAGAACGTCAGTCAAAGATCTCACAGTTGAGAGTGAGGTGAAGAAATTACATCCCTGAAAGGAAGTCCAGGAGCAGCAGTGTGCCAGAATACTGCCCATTCACCTTTGATAGGGATGCATTGATGCAGATTTGATATTTGTTTTTATGCCACTTGGCATTTTACCTGGAGACAAAAAAGAAGCACAGTTTAAGCAACGCAAGGAGAAGATCTGTACTTCAGATCAGGAGAAGGAGACAGGTCTGCGGGAGATCCCCTGTCCCCAGGAATCAGGCCAGATTCTTCCTTGCACACACTTTATCGGGGAAATGGAGCCACTCTTACCGGTCAGAATAATCAATCTACTCCCTGCCTTCACTGTATGCATCAGACTTAAAAAATTAATATGCATGTAATTAGCTCTATCACACCATATTCAAAGCTCATAGCTTTCTGAAAAAAGATAATATAAAGGCTAATCAGCAGCTACTTCTATGCCCACTGGTGGTTCCACTGGTCTTGGGGGTAAGGGTAGCAGCCAAAAGTATAAATACTCACCTGTCTTGTCTAGAGCTTCCCAAATGGCTGCACTTCTATGTTCACATAAGATGTATATTTAGCTTTCCTTGAATGCTAGTTCCTATGACTGGTAACATATACCCTCCTATATTCCATTTCCTCTTTTGCACTCCAAGGATTTTCTAATGTCTGAGATATTTACCTTGCTGACCTGCTTGGGCCATCTGAACTCCTCCAAGCATAGGCTGTGACTGATTTGGTGCTCCAGGCATTTGTACCTGCTGCATGGCAGAAGCACCTGCTAGGATACTGCTCGAACCAGGCTGGCCAGACTGAACAGGCCCTGCCACCCCTGGTGGACGTCTATTTGATAGACCTTTTCCAAAGGCCACAGCTGCAACCAGTGCATTGGTATCAGCAGGGTTGAATGTCTGCTTGTTCTGGCGTAAACCTGCGGAATGGAAGACGTGTCATAGGGCATATCAACCATCAAATCATCTAAGAGACAAATCTTTTCCTCCACCCCCATTCTTATTGTTGCTCTTTTGCTCTGGGCTGCAGTACCCCATCCAATGCTCCCAGCCATCCCACTTCTCCCCAATGATCTACCTCCACTCTCAGATTCTCGATCTTCTTTATTGATCTTCTCCAGTAAGTTCAAACACATTTTGTTTAGGCTTTGGATCTGTTTCTGTAAAAGAGTTGCACAGTGAACCTCAGTCTGGAGATTTTATATTGCCTTCCCACACTCAATATCAGAAGTTCTCAAGCTTACAGGGGTCCTGGCACCCTTCTTTTGCAGTGCCCTCTTCTTCCCAGCTCTCTCCAGGCACCATCATCTTGGAACGTGTGATATTTCATACAATTCAAGATGGTGGTGCCCGGAAGAGCTGGAAGAGGCCACTGGGGACATCCCATAGGGCCCCCCGTGAGTTTGCTGCGTTCACAGCACACAGTTTGCAAACCACTGCTCTATCTTCTTCAGAACTACAGCAAAACGTTGTTGAAGTCTATCCACATATTTTCAATAGAGACATCCATTTATAAAAAGTCAAATTACTCACCAGCTTGCTAACACCTAATATATGGTGGACACTTTATAGCAAGATGCTCTCTGTATAATAATAATAATGTCATACCTCATTTTCCACTGGGGTTCTGTTCCGGAACCCCCTGTGAATTCCAAAACAGTGGATACTAAATCAGTAGAAAAACAACTTTAAAGACCCACCTCTCACCCATTTGGGGTGACAATGGAAGAGCAAGAACAGCTATCTTTAGCCCCGAGAAGCTTGCAACTGGTGCAGTTTAACAGTGCAAAGGTAAGAAATGAGATTTTGGCACTTTTTTTCCTTGTTACAAGGGATTTAAAAGTGGACCCCATATTAGTGGCAAGTCAAATTGGTGGATAAGAATCAGTGGATAACGAGGCATGATCAATATATTCGTGGTTTCCAGGTTCACTATACATTCTTAGAATTACATTATCAGGATCACTATACATTCTTCTTCTGTTCCATACAATCGAACTTCAACAGAGTTCACTGCTTACCAAAATAAGCAGCAACAGAAAGAATTGCCTAAACTGCAAAAACCCTTTACCTGGGCCACATCAGCGCCAATACGAGCTGCATCTGTGCTCAACTGCTTCTCTTGCTCTTCCACTTCTGGATCAGGCTTGGTTCGCAGATGATCAGGTACAACCTCATGGCTGAACACTGGTACGCGTCCTTCTGTCTGCCGCTGAAAAATTCAGACTTTCAGTATTTTAAGTCATATTTAGTGGCAAAGCCACAGAGCCTGGTGCAACTAGAGATACTACTGGGGATTTTGCTTCAGAGTGCTAGGATGCCTGTATCTGCTGGATTTACATCCTTCCATTTCCTATATATAACGAAACAAAGCAATGAAGATTCTGTGAACAACTTCACACTTGGGTATTTCCATCAATCTGAACTAGAAAGCTATATGCTGTATAATTTGTTGTTTGTGGGGAACTGATTAGATAAGGTGGTTTTGAGACATGTCCTAAAAATGTCAGTTTCAGCAAGCCCTGAAATCCAGAATGTATGTGACTTAGACTGTCACACTTGCACACTCCTTCTGTATAGTTCTCACATTCAACGTACGATGGGAGTCACCAATGCAGGGCATGCGGGTGCATGTTTTCCCAGCTGTCTGATGGCACTCACCTGCTGCCATTACCACCTTTTATTGTCTGCAGACTTTGAAAGAGGACAATGGAGGAGAGTTAAAGGTACAGCATTTTCCTGTCCTCTTGTCCATGCTTCCTTTTCTGTTTCCTGCCTTCAGACACTAGTGAGCACTGAGCCAAGTACTGCTTTAAAGAACAGTCCACAATAAGTGCCTTATTGCATACAAAACAGAGCGTAATAAGTAGAAACAAGGTGAGGAGATGATGGCAATGGCGGAAGAAGCCAGTGAATGACAGGATGCATGAAAGGGGGGTGGGTACAAGATGTGTGCATGCATATAGAGTGAAAGAGGCGTGCATCTGTGCATAAAGTTTAAAGGTGTGTGCAAACATATGAATGTACAGAAAGTGCATTCATATGCCTGAGATCTCATTTTGTGCCTCTTCCAGCCCCCTCAGCATCCATTTTAAGCCTGAGCTTTCCATCTATTCTCACAATTTGCTGATGAAAAGTTACTCTTTTTGAAGATTTGTTCCATAGAAGATTTGTTCCATAGAAGCACCCCATGTTGCATGCCAAACCATTCCTGAGGGGACCCCCAACACTCAGGAGCAGTTTTTGAGGGTGTGGGAAGATGTCCTAGTGGGAAACATAGCTTACACAAGAGCTGTTGTGCTCATTCCTTTTATTTTAGGATACAACCAAGTTTTTAAGCAAGAAAACAATAAAAATGTGACACACACCCAACCTGCGGTTTGAAGTAGCACAGTAATCTCTCACACTTCATTCTGCCAACAGGTCCCTGATAACACAGCATAGAGGGACAAAGGAAATCTCAGAGAGGGAGGAGACCTCCCTCTAGTTCTAGTTCCACTGCTTTTTCACACTTCAGCAGAGAAAAGTCAGCACTCTTCCAGTTTATATACTATTCACATCTGAATTCTCTAAAAGCTATCAATGAACCTAAGAAATACTTTTGATATATGGCAAGACTACTAAGCTATTACATATATTTGTTTTGCTGTTATTTTAATTTCACCATGCTCATCCTGTCACTCCACTTTATATCTTACCCTGAAGCCAGGAAAGAATTAATAAAATTGAAAAACTGAAGTTATCAGTCAGCTCCTTACCATAATCTCTTCATCTCGATCTGGAGATAGAACTAAGGGAATTATGACCTGATTGCGCAGCAGTGGAGTCTTCTCATGCTTCAGCACTTTATTTAGCGTGTTCAGCTGCCCAGAGAGAAGTGCAAAGCTGTCTAACACTGAGGGCCTGAAGCAGAGAAAGGGAAAAGGAAGAACAGATGCCATCTCCACCTATGGTTCAAGGGAATTAGCATCTTGACTGCTTTAGCCATCAACAACAGTCACAAATTATTATTTCAATATATAAGCCTTTGTCTGGCAGATCACCATAGCAGAATACCACAATTTCCTCTAACTTTAGCAGATATCACAGCAAACTGAGCTATGAGTGCATGCTCATACTCCCATATGCAGCATCAGTGTGCTGCTAAGAAGGGGCTGAGGAGTCAACTGCCTCAGGTGTCAAGCTTTACAGGAGGAACAAACTGAACTTGATACTAGTGGCCAAAATTGTGAAAACCTTGGTAATTATGAATACCATCATGTTATATATAATTGGAAAGGTAATTTAATCCAGAATGCAATGAAACAAACTGTGTTGATATCTGTATTCCATTTTAAAAGTTATGGCTGATTAACCAGTAAAGGAAATCAACCGCCTTATGGAACAAAAAGTAGATTTCCTTAACTCAAAATTGACAAATGAGACTGACTGTTCCAAGAGCCCATGCTGTTATGATGCCGCATGAAACCAATGAAGGTGTTAATGTGAGTCAACTCTCACTTCCATGTATCGTAATATGGTTACCCCCTGCTAACTAAAGAGGCAGTTTTCAAAGTGGTGCAGGTGCTCCTCTTATATTTAGCAGGGGGAGAATAACTGTCCCTCTTCACGCTAGCAAAGTGTCTTTTCTAGCAGCTGTTTGCTGGTGGTGTTCTGCATCTTTTTAGATTGTTTGTTGGGGAGGTGTATGTGAAACAAGACAAATCTCAGCAGCACGGAGCTCTTCGTGCGTTAGCTCTGCTGGGGACAGAGTAGTGCCTTGCCAAAAAAAAGTTGCCTGCCTGTACACCTTTTTGACATTGTGCTCCCAACCAAGCAGCCCCATCTTTCACATGCCTTGCTCTGTGCATTTAACTGAGGTCCCCGCCCGCCTGCCCGCAAGGATCATGTGGTGGGCCGAGGGCTTGTAGAACTTGTCTCTAACCAATACGGAGCACACTTTTCATTAATTAAATTTGTTGGAGGAGGGCTACAAAATCGTTCTTCCCCAGGTAGCAGATGCCTTAGCTATACCACTGTGTAGGATCTTTTTGAGTGGTGCCAGAGTTTGTGTTTGCCATAGAGCAGTGGTTTCCAAACTGTGAGCCAGGGCTCCCTGGGGAGCTGCAGAAACCAGTCACGGGAACTGCAGAATTCTCATGAAAAACCTGCCACCCTATACAATGTATAGGACTGTAGCCCCAATCAGAAGCCACAGTGAAGCCAGAAGCTGCAATCAGAAGCCAAGTGGGCCAAGGGAGCTGCCAGTCAAAAACATTTGGGAACCACTGCCATAGAGAACAAGCCACAGAGGTCTCAGCCCATGACTAGGTGGGAGGTTCCAAAGCACCCTGATGCCAGGTTGCTAGCCAAACTGCAATAAAGCCTGAGCAATATAATAGCTCTTCACATATCCTTACATTCATGACAAATATCAAGCAAAGTGGAAGATTCTGGAATTCCACATGGTCCTTGACAGCATGCCTGAAATGCTGATTCAAAATAGACTGCTTTGTATCTCACTCAGAAATGCTATTGTGAGTCTTATTCCCAGGTACCCAAGCCTGATACACATTCAATGTCAGAATCTGACATTCGTTCTCTCACCACTCAAATGCAGGGTGGCCTACAGGGAACTTTAGTGAATCTGTGCAACATACAGGCTCAACTACCCCTGCTAACTGGGCAAGAGGCACTTTTTCAAGTGGTGCTCCTCTTATATTTAGCAGGGGGAGAGTAATAGTCCCTATTCACTCCCGCACAGTGTCTTTTCTAGCGGCTGTTGCTGGTGGGGTTTTGCATTGTTTTGATTGTGAGCCCTTTTGGGACAGGGAGCCATTTAACTTTATATTATTATTATTATTATTATTAGTCTGTAAACTGCTTTATGAACTTGTGTTGAAAAGCGGTATATAAATACTGTTTGTTTGATTGAACTGTAAATTGAATCATGACCTCAGTTATCTCGGACGCTGCAACAGTGGGTTGTAACTAAGACTGGCCATGTAGCCTCCCTCCCACCTCCTTACCAGGTAAGACGGTCATATTCATTTTCCAACTTGTAAATGAAACTGACCAAGGAATTCTTCAGGTCAGCTACCTGACTGATAAGAGCCTCCAGAGACAGTTCAAGCTGCTTCTCCTCCCTCTGGAAAGAACAACAAAAAAGTAAGGTTTAGCACATCAAATCCAAATAAATGAGCCAACAGTCCCTTAGTTATATGGCAACTCATCTCTCCAATGACTCTCCCTGTAGCATCGCCATTCAATCTCATCCTTTTATGGTCCCTGTTCAGTCATCTAATTTCTTCTGCTTTTCACTTCTGAGTGATTCAAACTGGCAGCTCAGTCAATTTACACTACCCATTACACAATTTAAACATTATGAATTAAACAAATTTACACTATATAACTGTAAGCATAGCCCTGAAAGGAAATACATGTTCCAGGGAATTTAAAGGAAACTTTAAATAACTTTTATGGGTGCTTATAACCTCTGGGTAATGAGACAAGTCTCTGCCCCAAGAAGCTTCTAATCTAAAATTCAACACAGGAGAAACACAGAATTGATAAGAGTAGAGTCTGGGTAAACAGGAAAAAAAATGCATTTCTGTTGTGTGTACTTACAATAGAGAGACAAGGGTATGGTGCCAAAGGCTTTTTTAAAAACTGTAATTTGGGGGAAGTTTTGAAGGAAGTAAGAGAGGAGGCATCGTTTCCAGGAACCATGGGAGACAGTTCCATGCATAAGGGACAGCAAGGGCAGAGCTATCTGATGGGGCAGGAGACCTTAAGACAGTTGAAGGTGGTGGAGATCATAGAACAAAGGGTTATTGGAAGGGATATGTGAGAGTGGAGATATAAGGACAGGCAAGATCTTGAAGATAAAGACAAACAGCTTGCACCGAATCTAGAAATGAGCAGGAAGATAGTACAGGGATTAAATGAAGGACATGCTGCTACAAGAAAGGTGAATTGTTTTGGCAGCAGAGTGCTGGATACAGGTGCAGGGACAGAAGTAGGACAACAAAAGATCAGAGAAGAGAAAGCTGAAGTAGTCAATGCCTATACACACAAGTTTATGCTCAGGAGTCAAAGATATTGCTATATATTTAAAAACTGCCATTGTTTTTGCCATGCTATAAAGGGAATGTAGCATGACCTGATAATGGACTGAATATTGGAAATAAAGCACACAGAAGAGTCAAAGGTAAAGCTAAGGTTTGTTACAGAATCAACTGAGAGGATGGATGGTGATGTTGCATATTAGAAGAGGTTATAAGAAGGAAAGTAGCTTGGCAGAAAAAAATGAGAAGTTTATTCTTGTGAGATACCAATGAATTATCTAAGTGGAAACATCAGACAGAAAGTTGGAGATATAGGACTGAAAGAAGCAAGAAAGTTCTGATAATGGGTAGAGTTTAGTGTTGCCAGCATATAGGTTTACTGGGAACTATGGGATATGATCAGATCTGCCAGGGACAGCATGAATGTAAAAGAAAAAAAAAGCAGGCAGCCAAGAACAGGTCCCTGAAGGATCCCCCCAAAGAGGAAAGTGGAGGAAGAGCTTTCCTCTGCTATAATGCTGTATATATTATTATGCTATATATGCTGTATTAGACAGAGAGGAAGATAATAACCTGAAGAAAGAATCACAGAGACCTAGGAGAAGCAGGGGGTCAAGCAGGAGAGGGTGATCAACTAGGCCAAAGGAAGGTGAATAAGGACAGAGACCTTTCAAGATCTGTAAAACAGAATAATTCGAACAGGTGGTGTTTCTTCTGTGCCAGTTGCTTCCTTTTATGTGACTACAAATGACCCAGGAGTCCTGTTCTACACTGAACATTCACCACATATGAGAGCTATATAGAATACATAATAGTCAAGGTAGAATTATTGCCCCAGCAAAGATTACAATGATTATCTTAGAAAGAGTACATCTCATCCTTCTCCCGTAGGTGTCAGGGCAGTTTAGAACAGTAACAAAGACAAAGTCATAAGCAACATCAAACAGCTGAAAACCAAATTACAAGAGGATATTGAAACCAGTTTTAAGAACTTACTCAGCGCCAATAGCTCTCTTAACAACCAAGGTTTAATTATTTGCTGGAAGGCATACATCATGAATGCTTGCCTGGTCTTGAAGGGGAGGGCATTCCAGAGAACTTGTGCCACCAACAAAAAGGCCTTGCTACTAACTTATCAGTGCACAGTCCTGGACAAAAGTTTTGAGAATGACACAAAGATTAATTCACACAAGGTCTGCTGCTCCAGTGTGGAAGATGGCAATGTGCATATACTCTAGGATGTTATGAAGAGTGATCAGATTAATTGCAAAGTCCCTCTTTGCCATGAATCCCCCAAAAACATTTTCACTGCATTTCAGCCCTGCCACAACAGGAGCAGCTGACATCATGTCAGTGATTCCCTCTTTAACACAGGTGTCAGTGTTGACCAGGACAAGGTTGGAGACCACTCTATCATGCTGATTGAGTTAGAACAACAGACCGAAAGCTTTAAAAGGAGGGTGGTGCTTGACATCATTATTCTTCCTCTGTTCACCATGGGTACCTGCAAGGAAGCATGTGCAGCCATCATTGCTTTGCACAAAAAGGGATTCATGGGCAAGGATATTGCTACTACTAAGACTGCACCTCCATAAACCATTTATCAGATCATCAAGAACTTCAAGGAGAGAGGTTCAATTGTTGTGAAGAAGGCGTCAAGGCGGCCAAGAAAGTCCAGCAAGCACCAGGACCATCTCCTAAAGGTGATTCAGCTGCGGGATCGGGGCACCACCAGTGCAGGAGCTTGCTCAGGAATGGCAGCAGGCAGGTGTGAGTGCATCTGCATGCACGGTGAGGCGAAGACTTGTGGAGGATGGCCTGTTGTCAAGAAGGGCAGCAAAAAAGCCACTTATCTCCAGGAAAAACATCAGGGACATACTGGCATTCTGCAAAAGGTACAGGGATTGGACTGCTGAGGACTAGGGTAGAGTCATTTTCTTTGATGAATCCCCTTTCCGATTGTTTGGGGCATCCAGAAGAAACCTTGTCCATAGAAGAAAAGGTGAGCGCTACCATCGGTCCTGTGTCATGCCAACAGTAAAGCATCTTGAGCCCATTCATGTGTGGGGTTGCTTCTCAGCCAAGGGAGTGGGCTCACTATTTTGCCTAGGAACACAGCCATGAATAAAGAATGGTACAACAACATCCTCCAAGAGCACCTTCTCCCAACCATCCAGGAACAGTTTGGTGACGAACAATGCCTTTTCCAGCATGATGGAGCACCTTGTCATAAGGCAAAAGTGATAACTAAGTGGCTTGGGGACCAAAACATCGAGATGTTGGGTCCATGGCCAAGAAATTCCCCAGACCTTAATCCCATTGAGAACTTGTGGTCAAACCTCAAGAGGCAGGTGAACAAACAAAAGCCCACAAATTCTGACAAACTCAAAGCATTGATTATGCAAGAATGGGCTGCCATCAGTCAGGATGTGACCCAGAAGTTGATTGACAGCATGCCAGGGCGAATTGCAGAGGTCTTGAAAAAGGTCAACACGGCAAATATTGACTCTTTGCATATACTTAATGTAATTGTCAATAAAAGCCTTTGACATTTATGCAAATGCTTGTACTTATACTTCAGTATACCATCGTAACATCTGCACAAAGATCTCCCAACACTGGAGCAACAGACTTTGTGAGAATTAATCTTTGTGTCATTCTCAAAACTTTTGGCCAGAACTGTAGCTGAGATACAGCAAATAAATCTGTTGATAGAGCAGCTTAGACTACTTAGTCTGTTATTGTGAGGGACAAATACCTTATATCTGTATGGAAAAGAATTTGAGAATAGCCCACCAATGCTTTCTGATGTCAGCTGCAGCTTGATTGGACACAACTATTTATTTTGAAGACTTCTATACCACCTTTTGCCAGGCTAAAAACTAGCAATACAGAAACGGCATTTGAAAAGAAGCCCTAGAAATCCTGTATAGTAGGGGAAATGCTGGAGTAACATCTGTGGCTAGGCATGTGAATGCTGGTGAACCTGTGGATATTATCTATCTGGATTTTCTGACACAATCCCTCACCAAAGGCTGCTAGGAAAACTTCACTGTAAGGGAGTAAAAAGGCAGGTCCTCTTATGGGTTAAGAACTGGTTGTGGGGCAGGAAGCAGAGTATGTGTGTGTGTGGGTGTGTGTGTGTTGGTGTTGGTAGTAGTGCAACTTCCATACTTTGCCAGAAATCCAAATTTGGTTGAACTACTGTGACTTTACTATCACCTACAATGGACTGAGTCTAGCTAATTTTCTTTGAATGACATTTTGTACAACCTTTTTTCCCAAATCATTGCTAGAGTCAGTTAAATGCAATAATAATATTATTGAGAGGCTAAACATAGGCCACTGCTGCAAGTAATCCAATTCAATCACAAAAATGTTTTATGTTCCTTGCTTTGCAGAGTCTAGTTTCAAGAAATAGCTGACTTTTTCTATTGTGACATCTGCCCAACTCTTACATTTGCCTATGTTTCATAACCAATAACTAGGGGCAGTCTAAAATGGTATTTAGGAAATACCTTAAAATAGGGCTTGAAAAACCACAAAATGCAATATCCCTTTAAATCAACAAAATTCACCTTTTTAACTGTCTGCTGATCATTTGCAAGTGGTGAGGCTTTAAGAGCAGTCCTTTGTCCTCCATTTGTTTGTTTACATTTGGCTGAGCATGCTCCTTAACTTCTCAACCCAGAAGGGCCTCTTGAAACAGTACATTGCAAGTAACTCTATAAAAGTTGATGTTGCTACAATGGTTGCAGGGAGGTAAAGTCATTCACGCTATTGTTGGAAGTTTTTAAGTGCTTATGATTACTGCCTCCCGAAGTTATGCTTTTTAATGCATTGTTAAACCTGTACTTATGTAGTACAGTAAAAAGTACCTATGCAGTATGTCTTCTGCAGTTTGAATCTGTGTTTCCTCTGCTGTTTTTTCACATCATGCTATGTTGTACACACCAAAAATGGTCCCTGTTCTTTTATATGCAGTGTAAAACCTGCTTCAGCAGTTTGAATCTATTTTTCACATCAGTTCAATGTTTATTCCTCAAATTGCTCTGTTATGGTGTTTTTTTTCACATCGTGCTGTGTTGTGCACACCAAAAATGATCCCTGTTCTGCATTCTAGGGAACCTCTGCAACTCCACATTTTGCCATGAAGCTTTAATGAACCTCACTGGTCCAGGAATATTGCAAACACACCATAAAGTGCTTCTGGATCACTCTCAGAATCAAGAGTGATTGGCCTATGAACCTACAGGGCACTGGCCTCCCTGATTCCAAGAGTGATGCAAATGTGCTTTATGACATGTTTACAACACTCCTGGGCTGGCACAAGTAACAAGGTTAATATTATGCCCTAAGGTGGTTATTTTAAGTCAATGATTTTTTTCACAGACAATTCCTTTAAAACAAAACCAAAACACACTTCAACCGCAATGCTATGGCTGCATTTGTATACTGTATATGCTTACCTGAGAGTGAACTCATTGGGGCTTAATTATGAGTAAACATGTACAGAATTCTACATTTCTTTGGGATGGTTTTAGTTGCTGCCTCCTGTACAATGTTACAGACCTCCATCCAAAGTTCTTCAGGCACTCTACTAAATCTAAGCCCTTAAATCTATTTGTCACCTCCACTGTATATTCGTACGGGATATGATTTAGATCATATGTGAAGGGTCTAGTGGTTTTCCCTACTTTTTTCAGTTTAAGCCTGAACAGAATTGTGATAGACAATAACAAACCTTCATCCTTTTAAACAAAAACCTACCTAAGCAGATGTTACCTCATCTGTTCAAGAAATGCCTCCTAATACATGACTCTTGATACATGCCTGCTTTTGCCTAGAACTGAAAAGTGTAATCAATCACTAGTATTTAATCAATCACTAGTATTTATATACCGCTTTTCAACATAAAGTTCACAAAGCGGTTTACAGGCAAAAATAACATAAAAGTTAAATGGCTCCCTGTCCCAAAAGGGCTCACAATCTAAAGGAATGGGGAACACCACCAGCAACAGCCACGAGAAAGACACTGTGCTGGGGTGAAGAGGGACAATTGCTCTCCCCCTGCTAAATATTAGAGAACACCACTTGAAAAAGTGCCTCTTGCCCAGTTAGCAGGGGTTAATCAATTGTTTAATCAAATAAAAGGGGTGATTGGGAAGATTTAAAAAAAAAAACCCTAGTTATTTTTAATAAATATTGCCTAGACAAAAAGTATGGGTGGCAGGTACTAATTTAAAATAAAACTACTCCTCTCTCAGAGGAACACATCTTCTAAAACAATGCTTTCTTTGATCTATGCTCACATACTTAATAACAAATCAAGAATGCTTTTTAGGAAGAATACTATCCAGATCTACCAGAACAGCTCCAACATGCAGGAATCTGTATAGTCGTAGATAATTTTCTTCAGGCCCCATAAAAACCCACCTTGTGTGCCTTTCAGGGAGAAAGGCTGGGTATAAAATAAGTCTCACCAAAACACGTCTAGCTGTTCCATTAAATTGAATTCTACTTTTCCCCTCGCGCTTTTCGAATTCACACTTGCTCATTTACCCTACACCAAGGCTGCAATCCTGTCCACGTTCTGTTAAACTTAGCAGGGTCTATTTCTGAGGAGACAGCATAGGCTCGCACTGCAGAGTCAGTTAATGCCCTATTTTGCCCGGTATTGGCCGTTCTGGCTGTTGACAACTCTCCAGGAACTCTGGCCAATACGTCCCCTACCCCGACCTGAAATTCTTTAGAGAGGCCGGCGCTGAACCCAGGGAATACACGGCGTGAATACACGCAAAATTCGCACCCGACTCCTAAGCGAGCGGCAACCGTTGCTCTGGGCCCAGCACGACTTCTAGGCCAGGCTAAACTTCGCAAACGAGGACACCGTATACAGAATGACTGGGTTTTGCTCTCCAGCGCGCAAAGACAACAGGGGGTGGCCGCTCGAGGGAGGCTGGCGGCAACCTTGACCACAACCCAGCTACACCCGAAGAACTTCAACACCAGAAAGCCCACTGCGCCCAGGATCACTTCACCTGCATGGTAACGGTGACCGAAGACAGCAACGCACTACTTCCCCCCCCCCCGGGAAGGCGGGACTTCGCAACTTTCGCTTCCTCTTCCGGGTCACGCGCCGTGAGGTCGAAGGTTACGCAATTGGAAGGCACCCGCTATGGCGGCCTCTGAGAGACCCGATTTGGAGGTATCGCCCGCTTCTCCTGACAGTGCTGTGGGACGCCCTTGGGATGCTTGCGTGGGGTGGCAGGTGAAAAGCTTCCCCGTGCGGCCCCTGCAGAGGGGCTCGTCCAGCTTAGCAGTAGGCAGGGGCGTGGAAGCGAGAGCAGGTGGATTTCAGAGTGGCCGGGAGCGCAAGTGCCTGGGGGTGTGTGCGGGAGAGAGTGAACTTTCCTGCTTATGGGGCGTGGGTGTGGAGAGGACACATGCAGGGGAAGGCCCTGCAAGAGTGGGCGGCTCCGGTTCTAATTCTAACTCTTGGGTATATGCCTGCCTACACGAGTTTGGGACGCAGAGAAGACACAGGGAGCGTGGAAAGAAGCGTGGGAGTAACTAAAAAGCCATTTAGTCCATCTGCCTCAGATCAGATCGGTCATCCTCTGCCCTTTCATGTGCACTTGGCTATAGGATGCCACAAGCAGAGATCATCTTCACCACAGGCGACAGTGCAAAATCACTTTGAAAATGAAAACTCGGCTTGATATGGGGGGGGGCGGGGGAAATATTCATGTACACAGATAACTTATTAGAGAAATCCTAGTTGTAGGAAGAAGTGTATCTTCCGGGCTATGAGTAAACAAGAAAAAATGCATATTTATCTATCTATCTCAAGAGTGTTTTTATCTTGGGCTCAGTGTCACTGCACCATCAAACACAAATGGCCCTAATATATTATCTTTATTGATGCTGCTGGGATAGTCAATGCTTGGGATAGTTGCTGTTCAAGTTGGTACCATTAAGCAGCATATAAGATCAGAACGTCATCCAGCCCAGTAGCCTACCTCCAACAGTAAGATGACACTTTTGAGGAAAATTGATACTGTTATAAGAAATTGGGTACTGATACGTTTTTTGTCCACCTTTTGTTTTAAGAATGGTCATGTGTGAAAGTTCCAGAGAACGGTCAGATTTCAATCCCATGCACCCTAATTTTAGTATAAATAAAGCTGAATTATTTAAAGAAATAATTCATTGCAACAATGCGGACATTGTGTATTAGACAGACTTCAACATTTACAATAACTTTAGTAGTTAACATACTTTCCCCCACTGTTTACAGAGAAAATAATAAAGTAAAGCAACTGATAACACGAAGAGCCGATATGATATTGTGGTTAGAGTACTGGAACCCATTGGAACTAGGAGATGCAGGTTCAATCTCCACTCAGCTGTGGAGCTCACCCTGTACAAGTCTCAGCCTCACTTACCACACAGGATAGTTATGAAGATAATGGAGGGTGGTTGTGAAGAGGAATATGTGCTGTTAAATAACATTAAACAAAATCTTTAAAATATGATTGTGAATGAGGAGATTAAAAAGTACTGCTAGATCAGAACAAAAGTTCAACTAGCTAAACATCCTGCTTTCCATAGTGACCAGCTAGATGTCTTTGGAAAAGCCCAGTGCCATAATGGCGCATTCTTCTCCCTCTTTTGCTCTCCACCAACTGATATTCAGAGAGATGCTATCTCTGAAGATGAAGGATAAATCAATAAATTCTCTTCCATAAATTACAGCACAATCCTATGTATGTCTACTTGGAAGTACGTCCCACTGAGTTAAATGGGATTTGCACCCTGATATGTGCATATAAGATTGCAGACATAGGGCACAATCTTAACCAACTTTCTAGCACTGATATAGCTGTGCCAATGAGGCATATGCTGCATCCTGCAATTGGGAGGCCTCCTCAAGGTAGTTTGTTCCCTTACCTCAGAGCTGTATTGCCCTTACCCCAGTGCTGGAAAGTTGGTTAGGATTGCACTCATAGTCTAATTCTCTTTTAAAGAATCTGTCCAAGTTTCCTATTCCTGTATCAAAATTTCTCCTGTCACATTCTCTGTCTTTTTCTCATGCCTGTCAGGTATGTCAGTTTTTCCATTTTAGCAGCCTGGGGACTTATGAGTGAACATGTGTAGGATCATCTTGTAAATTCTCGCACAATCGCAGCTGCAGTCAAATGTTCCCTATTTTGTTTTTCTAAACAGGCTTTTGTAATAAATTATAGGATGACATTGATGTCCTTAACTTTTTGTAGTCCTTCCAGGTGACAGTTCTCTCTCTTTGTTCCTTGAAGGTAGAGGAGGCTAGACAGGTCTTCCTCTTAATGAAGAAGGACTATCGTATTTCACGCAATGTGCGTCTGGCTTGGTTTCTTAATCGCTTGCGTCAAGTTATATGGGCAGTACCTGAATTGGAACTGGTGAGTGAGTCTCATGCAACCTGGTTTTGGAATAATGAGCTCCCTGGTGGGGGAATATTACATGCTTTCATGAAATACGAAATATTTCATGCTTTCATGAAATTTGTTGATGTCTCCAGCAAAATGCATCTGTGGGAAAGCACCCCTTCATTTTCACTTAGCTTTTGCTTGCTTTTGATTGCTTCTGCTCCTTATACATTTTCCTTTCTTTTGAAGGTGAAATCTGATAGTGAACTGGATGTTCTCAGCATACTGCCAAACAGCTGGCAACCTGATGAGCCTGTGCAGCCCAGGCCCTACCTCCTAGTGCCTTCCACACAAGTCACCTTCCTTGCACGCCAGTACCGTTTTGTCATTGAACTAGATCTGAGCCCTTCTACGGGGATTGTGGTAAGTGTGCAAGTTCCAGAATTCATACTGCTTGTATGTTTCTGTCATCTGTTTCCTCTCCCTTGTTTTCTTCTCCTAGGACTGTATAAGAAAGCTAATCTCTGTTTTGAAGGAAGACCTCTTATGAGCTATTTCATATCCTGATCGTGCTTGAGCTTTGTCTGTTGGACATCTTGACTCATTGATTTCTACGACTGACTATATTCATTATATTATTAATATATATCAGAAAGTATATTCACTTTATAAATGTTCCAAAATACAGCATTCAATAAGTATTTGTTTAAAAGATTTCTATGCCACTTTTCCAAAGCTCAATATGTCTCCAAGACCCTGGCAGAAGGTTTAATTTTTTCCCTCCATTTTCTCTTCTTTAGGATGATTCTACAGGGGAGATAATTTTTGATGAAGTATTCTATGCCCTCTCCCGGTGCTTAGTGGGGTTGTTGAAACCCTTTCAAATCCCAGGCTCTGACATTATCTATCAACCTGAGATCTTCATCACTATCCAAGCATACTCTTCCATCATTGGCCTACAGACTCATCAGGTAGATCTTATACCTTCTGTTTCTCCAGCATTTGAGAGGTTGATTTCCTAGCTGCAAGCAAGAGCCTTTCATAGGGCATCCTGTAATCATTTGCATCATGTAATCATGTAATACTGAACTTGAATGGAAGGAAAATAAGTATTTAAAGATTGTCAAAGTGGCCCAACAAGGACCTGTGGGGTTCCAGGGTATAGAGAATGTTGAGGCTATCAGTTGAAGATATTGTTAAAAAACTTTTTGAGACAGGAGTAAAGGAAAGTGGTCCACTTGAACCTCCAACAGTTTATAGTAAGTATCCCTAGGGTGGGGATTAGGGGCAGGGTGGGGGAATACATGGATGTTATGAGGTTTAAAGACATCCATGCTTGTACTATACAGGGAGTTTCAGGTAAGAGAAAAAGGAATGTTTCCCTTTCCCACTTTGCAGAAACCTGCTCTCTTTGTTTCTGCTATGTATTAATGAAGTGTTCAGGTTTTGGATGAGCAGCTAGCCCTGAAAAGGGTAATATGTTTCATGCTATATATAGTACAGAAAGCAAAGTTTTCAGAAGTTAGGAAAAGGAGGAATAACAGTTGTCTCCCCCCACAAACCCTCAAACAGCTTTGTGTCCTTTCTCAGGCTGACTGAAGCCATGTTAGGGGTTGAGGAGGGGTGGCCTGTGCCTCCCAAGTGTGCGTTCAACCCCCCGCCCCATAGTTTTACTGTAAGCGTGCTCCTATGTGGATGGATAACTGGGAGAGTGAACGGCGGGGCACTCACTTGTCTGCTTGCTCACCCCCTCTATAGGGAAGACAAACAAGTGAGCAGATTTCCCCCCCCCCCGTAGATAGGGAGAATTAGAGGGATGTCCTTGCCCCCCCCAAAAACTTACCATGAACTTGATGTGCAGCCTCCCGCTGCACTGCTTCTGTTTCAAATGGACTGGGAACCCAGAATAAGGAGAATGCTGGGAACCCAGAATAAGGAGCTCCATTGCAGAGTGGGAGATTTATGGAGGTGTAAATCTGCCAAGGCAGATACTTTATGACAGATATTGCTTTGCCCATATCAGGGCAGCTGATGTTATGGCCTTATTCAGTTAAGGATTTGAATAAACTGAATGTGTACTAAATAATCCTTAAATTCAATCTAGCTATTCTTAGAGCAGTCCATATTCATCTTCCTCATGGGGAGTCTTTGCAAGATGTTCTAAAAATCAACAGTAAGGTCCTTTCTTCAGTTCCTAAATAAAGAGGAGTTGGAGCCATCCCAATCCCATGGTTATCTGTTGTTTTAGGGCACAATCCTAACCTGGAGTTATGCCAGCACAGTTAGGCCAGCTCAGTTTGGCTGGCACAAGGACTACTGTAAAGTGCATTTGGAGCACTCTCAGAGTCAGGGAGGATGGAGCACATCTGTGTGCTGGCCTCTCTGACTCCAAGAGTGGTCAAAACATCCTTTATGGTGTCCCTTGTGCTGGCCAAACTTTGCTGGCCTAACTGTGCCGACATAACTCCAGATTAGGATTGTGCACTTGGGGCAGGGTGGCACAAATATCTTGCCCTTTTCCCAGAGGAAATCGAGCATGAAAGTGCTGCTGGATCGTAATAGTTGACTATTTTGTGATCTCCAAAAAGCAGTAAGCCTTCTCTGCATCTTATACTACCTTGACTGATGGGACAGCCATCCTGACTAGAGGACTGATGGGAACCCTCCCCCCCCAGCCAAGGACAGGCCAATTTCCCGGTGCATGCACATACAAAATTTAGAGACTTCCTCTTTCTGTCACCATGTTTCCATATCCCTTACTGTTACAGTGTTATGGTCTCCAGGATTTTGGCAAGCCATTACGGCTCACCCTGTATAAAGCACTTTGTGTAACTCAGCTCTTCTGTTAATGAACTCTTTTCTTCCAGGAGCTCTGCTAACAGAATCAACTCCTAGACTGTGTGTGTCTTAAAATGTCAAAATTCATGTCCATGAAACCTATATATGATGTGCAAATTGAGCAAGTTTTCTCAAATATATACTGTTTCTGCTGGTCACAGGGAGACATAACAAGCTATGCAAGAAAAAGCAGTGTAATCATTTGATGATTAGCTTTCAAGCCTCCTGATATTTTCCTAGGGCTTGCTCATCCACTTTTAAACATCTTCACAGACATAGTCTAGATGACTAGGGGACAAGGAAGGAAACTGACCATTTTGGATTGCTGACTTCTGCCCATACTCTGGGCTGTGCTTGTGGGCACAATCACATTAGAATATATGCAACTGTGAAAAGTTTATTGTAGCATATAAGTTGGATGTCTTCTTTATCTCCTTCCAGTGTTTCTGTCCCTGGCTGCATGTATTTGTATAAAACAATTATTGTAGATGATTCTCTGATTACAAACAGCAATTGTATTTTTGTTGCATAATATTCCAGCAATTGTTTGATAATATTGGGTTACTAATTCACACAGCCTAGAAGGATGGGTGTGCAGGGTATTTAAGAATTATCTTTAGATCTAGCTATTAAGAAGAAACTGCCTAGCAGTGTGCATATATTCCATGCCATTTCATCCATTTGAAATGGTAGGCTGTTGCCTGTGAAAGCAAGTAAATCCATCTGAGGTGCCACACAGTTTTGCATGTTAGAGCCAGCATTTCTCATTCTGCATCCTTTGTATTAAGGGATTTATTTCTGCAACTTGTCTAGAAACTCTTTCTCAAGATGATCCCGCCTTACAACACATGGAACAAATTTGTTGTCTTGAGAATATATTGACAACATTTATGGCAATACTTTTTAATTATTTTCAAAGGTGTTTCCAAAATAATTCAAAACATAAAATACCAAATTATTAACCCACAATCATAATCAAAATATAAACTTGAATGCTATGTTCCTGTTTTGTACCTTAACATTTGGACTTCTAGAACAGCTTTTAGGAGAGCATATGCCCAGCCTCGGCCTTGATCCTCTGTCTCTTCTCCTGCTTCCCTTCCCTTCTTCCTATCTGTCATAAATGTGAGTGCTCTCCTCTGCCACCCTCCATTTCTTTCTCTATGCTTGGCGGAAAAAAAGGTGCAGGAGGTTTACACAGTAGCTTTGGTGCATCACTGTGCTTGCCATAGGAACACATGAGAGCACCAAGAGAGCAATAGATCAACATTCTCCACTTCTGTCTCACAAGTCAGTAAGAGACGGAGAGGCTGCAGGTGTGGTAGGCATAGTCTGCTGCTACATTTGGGGAAATTCAGTGCCATGCCATGCCCTAGTTTGGATATTCTGTTTTTCTCGGTCGGTAGAGGAAGAGGCAGTAGCTCTAGTGCAGGGGTCTCTAGACTTTTCAGTATGAGGGCCACATTGTATATTTTACAGATATTCAGGAACTGGAAAAAAGGTTTTCTAAATGAATGCATGAAATTTAAATGATTGAAAAGACATATTTTTATTTTTCAAAGGTGTGTCCTAATGGCAAGGCTAATCCAAGGCTCTGCTAATCTTAGAACAGAGCAATGTTGCCAGAAATAGAGCCCTTAAATCCAATGTGTCCTGGAGCTAGTGTGGGGGGGGGGGCTGGGTATCTATATAATGTTGTCATTATTTAGTATTTTGATATTGTAAACTGCCTTGAATGCCAAGCAGAATGTTGTCATAGGACACCTTATATCAATTGTATTGCCTCTTTCTGCTGTTCCATCTGTTTCCTGCCTTACAGCCCAATCCTGCCCAACATTCCAGTGCCAATCGAGCCACAGTGCAACCCCGAGGTAGGGGAACAACCATTCCCTTACCTTGAGGAGGTTTCCATGACGGTCCCTCCACTGCAGAATGCAGTTCACACCCTGTTGGCATAGTTGCATCAGTGCTGGAAAGTTAGATAGCAATGGGCCCTAAGTTGCTTGGATCACAAGCCTGGATATTACGCTTGGATCACAGTCTCCCACTGTGAGATGGAAGTTGGAGCCAGTGAAGTTGTTCTGCGGAGCAGAAGATACATCAGAATGGCAAGAAAGTCTTGAGGTTGCAAGGGTAGATAAATTATTCCTGACTACCATCATCCTCCATTCACTTTATCTAGAGTCTTATTATTTAGATTAGCAATCCAATATGCTGTTGATTAATACAAGCTTGGTGGAATCAATCTTTCAAGGATGTAATACTGATTGAAGCTACTGCCTTTGTGTATTATGTAGATCAATGGTCTTCAAAGTCCTACTAGGACTATGAAGACACTGTAAGTGCCTGCAGAAGCAGGGTGGGGATGGAGGACCCAGCTGTGCTGCTGCGGGCGTTTAGGAGCATGTGCCCTACCTAAGGGGTCAAGGAAATGTCCAGAAGGGTTGGGGAGGCCCGCTGCCACCTCCGCAGGCCTCCCTGATGCTTAAAATAGCTCCATGGCCCTATCGGAGCTTACTTCCTGTTTTGCATGAAAAGAGGAAGTTAGCTCTGATCTGGCCTCCCCAACCCTTCTGGACACCTCTTCAACACCCCCCCCCCAGGTAGGACACATTCCCCTAAATGCCGGCAGATCACATGGCTCCTGACTGTACTACCTCAGCCATCAACTGTGGGGGCCAAGTAGCAGTGGTATGTAAAGTATCTTGGATACTAAAGATAATTCATGGCTCAATACTATAGTTTTTCCCTGCCATAGTGTACAGCTGTGCCAAAATGGACTGTAGTGCATGCTGTGGTGGTAGTAGTGGGCCAATTGGGAGGCTTGGGAGGGAAAGGGGAAAATATTTTCCCTTACCCTTAAATAATCCTCTCAACCACCAATGGGTTTTCTCTCTGGAGAGGATAGCATCTTATGCAAGTCACCCATACCAGGTGCCACTCCTTCCCCACTCCAGCTTTCCCCTCGTTCTGCCCACCCCACTGACGCACCACCATTGGTGGGCTTTCTTTCCGCTACCACACACAAGGCCTCTGTGGTATCTCTGAAGGTGGTCTTGAAGTGTGAGGCTACACATGCTTCTGGATTGCCATTTGTGAGAGCTGGAAAGTGTGTTCCACTGCTAGAAAGCTAGTTTCAGTGGCGGCAAATAGGATTGGACTATAAGACAATTCATCTTACATAGTACTTGATGCTGGAGGGTTCACCTTGGAAGTTCTCTTTGTGCACAAGCAAGCAAAGTTGCAAAGTCACAGTAGGTTTTTGTTGGGCAAAATGCTGCCTTTACCAAATTGACATCTTGTTAGGTCTGTATGATATGTAATATGGTAGATCTATGGAACACTGCAATATTGCAGTGAATCTTGCCATGTATTTTCATGTCATGATTCTCAGTTTTACATTTCTATGCAGCTCCATCCCCATTTTAGGGGAAGGGAGGTGGCAAAATGCATTGTAATTGCATCCTTCACCTGTAATTGCAAACTGAAGTTTGAGGGATCAAGAAGCAAATAGATATTCACTTTCAGGACACGAGTATTCATGTTCAGGAGCAAATGTACTTTTGACCCTCTGGCTCATTTTTAAAAGGTTTTTAAAAAGATGTGAAATACATCATAATAATTATCTGGCCTCTATAACATTATGATTTACTAGCTTAGTCTAGTATTAAACCAATTTATATGAAATTGCCAGTGGTTTATCCTGAGGTCTTTTGAGCCAGTAATTGTCTTCTTCAGGGAGCATAATATAGCTATCTTTTTATAGATATAAATCATATATTATACTAGCTGGTATTATTATTAATAATAATATTATTATATAATAATATATTATATTATAACTAGCGTTGCCCGGGTATTTATTTATCCCAAGCTTCTATTAGACAGGAAAAGGAATGAATTCTATCTATAGTGTAAAATCGAAGTAATTAAACAGGTAATTAAAACTATAAGTAAAGTAGAAAAATTATAAAGTGAAATCTTTTACAAATTCACTATAATATTAATTTAACTCAAAACTTGAGTATAAACAACATTTTTAGTTTCACCTCCAGGAGCAAGACTAAATAAATTCTGGGGTAAAGCCACCCTGGGGCAAGCCACATAAAGTTGTCCGTGGGAGAAACATGGCAATCTCAAATCCACTCCACAGTACTTAAGAGACTGCCCCTGTGACTTGCTGATTGTGATCGAGAATGCAAGTCTCACTGGAAATTGCCATCTCTTAAAGTTAAAAGGGAGATCCGTCGGAATGAGTGTTATCCGTGGGGAAAAAACTGTTTCAACCTCTCCCTTTCTTGTTAAGATATTCACTTCAATTACAGTACCCAGCATCTTCTTGACACACAGCCTTGTGCCGTTGCAAAGTTTTGCCGGGTTGAGGTCCTGTAGTAAAATAATTGGAGATCCCACTGTAAGTAAAAGACGATGTGGTGGCAGTGCAGCCGGATCAAGTGAGTTTAGGAAGTCTGATGGGAAATTGACAACCTCATAGGCATCTTCTACGGTATTGATAGACTTGTATTCAGTGACTACGCCTGGTAACATGGCAAGTATTTGATTGGAGTCCAAGACCAGGGCATTATGATTTCTAAAAATTTCCAGAAGGTTCTACAGAGTTCTATTTGACTAAACTTGGGCTTAAATGTCATCGGGACTGTCACCAATCAGCTTAGTGATCCCGAAAACTATGGATTTGACACGAATGTCGGTCATTGTGGACATTTTATTTTTCACCCCTTCTCATCTCCCATGCTGATGGGGGCTGAACATGGAATTAAACGGCGTCGGGAGTATCACCATTCATCTCAGTGACCCTGAAAACTATGGATTGGACACTAGTATCAGTCGTTTTTGATTATTTTGACATGTCACCCCCTTCCCATCCCCACCCCTAGGGGTGTCTTACCCCCACAGTATTTCTAGAAGTGGGATGAGTTTTGAAATCTGAAATCAGATGGTGTCCTCTACGCCACCATCAGCGTGCTGCGGATATTCTAGTTCCAATCTTGAACCCCTTCTCACCCCCCCATGCCGATGGGGGCTGAACTTGAACTTAAATGGCATCGGGAGTTTCACCGTTCATCTCAGCGACCCCGAAAATGATGGATTCGACACTAACGTTGGCCGTTTTCGATTATTTTTACATGTCACCCGCTTCGCACCCCCACCTCTAGGTGTGCTAGGGGTGTCATAAACCCACAGTATTTCTTTCCAGATCATAAGGCATATGTGTACCAAGTTTGGTGTAAATCGCTCCAGGCATTCCAGAGTTATGCTGGAACATACGCACATATATACGTCCATTTTATTTGTCACCCCTTCTCACCCCCCATGCTGATGGGGGCTGAATGTGGACTTAAACAGCATCCGGAGTGTCACCATTCATATCATCTCAGCGACCCCGAAAACTATGGATTCAACACTAATGTTGGCCGTTTTCAATTATTATGACAGGGCCCCCCCCTTTGCACCCCCACCCCTAGGAGTGCTAGGGGTGTCTTACCACTGCCATATTTTTTTCCAGATCGCAAGGCATATGTGTACCAAGTTTGGTTTAAATCGCTCCAGGTGTTCCAAAGTTATGTTGGAACATACATACATACACACATACACACATGTTCAGTTTTATATATTATACTAGCTTTTTGTTACCTGGCATTGCCCAAAAACTGCGACCCCAAAAACTGTGGATTTGATACTAATGTTGGTCATTTCGGACATTTTATTTTGCACCCCTTCTCACCCCCGTGCCAATGGGGGCCGAACGTGCATTCAGACAGCATCAGGAGTGTCACCGTTCGTCTCGGCGATCCCAGAAACTATGGATTCCACACCAATATTGGGCGTTTTCGATCCTTTTTACATGGCACCCCCTTTGCACCCCCACCCCTAGGGGTGCTAGGGGTGTTGTACCCCCCACAGTATTTGTCGCCAGACCGTATGTACCAAGTTTGGTGTCAATTACTCCAGGCGTTCCAGCACGCCATGGTGGACGTTTTATATCGCACCCCTTCTCGCTCCCCATGCTGATGGGGGCCAAACCCGGACTCCAACGGCATCGGAAGCATCACTGCTTGTCTCAGAGACCCCGGAAACTATGGATTCGACACCAATATAGGCCATTTTCGAGTATTTTTACATGGCACCGCCTTTGCACTCCCACCCCTAGGGGTGCTAGGGGGATGTCTGACCCCAGCAGTGTTTGTCGCCAGGTCATAAGGCGTACGCGTGCCGAGTCTGGTGCCAATCGCTCCAGGCGTTCCAGCAGGGCATGACGGACGTTTTGTTTCGCACCCCTTCTCGCCCCCCACGCCGAGGGGGGGCTGAACCCGGACTCCAACAGCGTCGGGAGTGTCACCGCTCGTCTCGGTGACCCAGAAACTATGGATTCGACGCAGATTTCGGCCATTTTCGACCATTTTCACGTGGGGGGCCCTGCGCACCCCCACCCCCAGGGGAGCTAGGGGGGCCTGACCCCTGCAGTGTTTGTCGCCAGGCCACAAGGCATGTGTGTGCCAAGTTTGGTGTCAATCGCTCCAGACATTGCAGAGCCTAGGCGGAACATACGTACACACGAACATACGTACAAACACACATTCTCTTTTATATATATAGACTAGCTTTTTTGTAACCGGCGTTGCCCGGGTAATAAATGTCATCGGGACTGTCACCAATTAGCTTAGCGACTCCAAAAACTGTGGATTTGACAGTAATGTCAGTCATTTTGTTTTGCACCCCTTCTTACCCCCCATGCTGAGGGTGGCCGAACCTGGACTGCAAATGGTGTCAGGAGCGTTGCTGCTTGTCTCGGCGACCACAGAAACTATGGATTCGACTTCGATTGCGGCCGTTTTTGACCGCTTTCATGCGGGGGCCCCTGCGTACCCCCACCCCCGGGGACACTACGGGGGCCTGACCCCTGCAGTGTTTGTCGCCAGGCCACAAGGCATGCGTGTGCCAAGTTTGGTGCACGTCGCTCCAGGCGTTCCAGCAGGGCATGGCGAACATTTTGTTTTGCACCCCTTCTCGCCCCCACGCCGAGGGGGGGCCAAACCCGGACTCCAACGGCATCGGGAGTGTCGCTGCTCATCCCAGCAACCCCAGAAACTACAGATTCGACATCAATTTTGGCCATTTTTGCCCGTTTTCACGCGGGGGACCCCGGTGGTGCTAGGGGGGGCCTGACCCCTGCAGCGTTTGTCACCAGGCCACAAGGCATGTGCATGCCGAGTTTGGTGCACGTCACTCCAGGCGTTGCGGAGCCTATGCGGAATATACGTACACACACACACACACACACACACATTATAGCTAGCTTCTTCAGGGAGTATAATATAGCTATCTTAAGTTACAGGTGAAAAGATTTGCTCGTGCTTCAGAGGCCTTACTAGGAAAGAACACTCAACTATGATCCCTCCAAGAACAATATTTCTGTCTCAAAACACCATCTGCAATATTCTAGAACAGTGGTTCTCAAACATTTTAGCACCAGGATCCACTTTTTAGAATGACAATCTGTCTGGGACCCACCAGAACTGATGTCATGGTCAGAAGTACTGTTATTATGATCCCAGAGCCTGCTGATGTCCTGATAATGCAGCAATAAGTTGGGTTATTTCTCAGTAATTTTTCAATAGTAAAGGAATCAGAAAGAAAAAAAGCCGCTCAACAATCTTGACACAGGCAAAACAACCACGCAGCCCTCCCCTTTCCAGCATCGCAACTTCCCATACTTTCCACATGACTTCTCTAGGTGCTTCGTGACCCACTGGTGGGTCCCAACCCACAGTTTGGGAACCACTGTTCTAGAAAATTTGCATGCATTTGACTGTTCATTACTGACTATCTGCAGCCCAATTTTGATGCTATCTACATTTCTGTTAGTTTCCCACTTCACTGTATAACAGAATACATGTATTGGAATGAATAAAGACTTGCACTGTTTCTGGCTCAGGTACTGTTCCAGGGTTGTCTGCTAGATGAGACCAAAACGGAGACCTTCCTGCAGCAAGTTTACACACAGCTATGCGCCTTTGAAAACAAAGTGGCTGAGATGCTCCAGCAGCAGTATGAACCCAAAACTCAGGTGAGAAAATCATTGCACCTCCCTGTTGCTTGAGTGAATGGAATGAGCTTTTCTGCTTCTTGCTCTGTGGCCTGTTTCTTCCCAATTGTCAGACCATACTTGGAACCTGGCCTGCAGAAGAGGCCACAGAGGATGAAGGAGGTGGGCCAGAGTCTTTTATAAAGAGGTTTCTGGAGAAGTTGACTTTTGGGAGATATGCTTGTACAGCCTTACCAGTAAGTATAGGTGCAAAAAAGTAGTCCACTAAATCCCCATGAACCCAGAGGCAGATCTAAGGGAGGGCAAAGCTCTAAGTTTTGCAAGAAGCCTTACCTTGCAGTGGAAATCACTCCTCTCCTGCACCGTTTTAGCCAATCCTCACAGGGAAAAGCAACATCTTGGCGTTGCTTACTGGCTACAGCAGCAAGGGAGAGGAGGGATTTACATGACAGGGTAAGGCTTCTTGCAACACTTAGAACTTTGCCCTCCCTGTAGATCCGCCTCTGCATGAACCTGTTTGTTTATGATATATAGGGAAAGATAGTATAGGATATTGTATAACAACTGTGGGTTGTGAGCCTATTTCAGGCAGGTCATATAGCAACTAGGGCAGCCATAATTGAAAATGTGGGAAGATGGGACACTGGAAACAGAGAGGGCTGTGTGGTTATTTTGCTTGTGTCAAGGTTGAATAAAGGCTCCCCCCCCCCCCCGTTCTCTTTGCTGTTGGAAAATAGCTGAGAAGTAACCCATTTTTTTGCTGCATTCTCAGTTAAGCAGCAGGCTCTGGCATCACAATGATGGCACTTCTGGCACTTCTAGTGGGTCCCGGACAGATTGTCATTCTAAAAAGTGGGTCTCAGTGCTGAAACATTTGAGATCCACTGATCTATGACATTCCTGGTTTAAATCTAACATGAACTCCCTACATGGCTTTATACAATTAAGTGCACAATCCTAACCTTACAGATGTGCGCTGTCCTCCTTGACTCTGAGAGTAGTCCAAATTTGCTTTCCGGTGGCATTTGCAATTCCTGAAACTCCAGGTTAGGATTGTCCGCTAAGTATTTCTCAGTCTGTGTTACTGGGATAATAGTGGCCTATCATACTAGATGGTTGAAGGGAATATTGAGATATTATATGTAACCTGTATATAAAGCTTTATATAAATGCAAAAGTAGTATTGTCTCTATTCCGGTTTACAACAGTGTTCTTACTTGGTTGCCTGGAGATGATTTTTAAATTGTCATAGGCAAATGGATGACATAGTACCTTGAATGAATGTAAAGCTTGGAGGCACTTGGGCATAAGCTAATGTTGTCCACTCTTCCTCCTGCATCTTGGAGTTCAAGGTTCCTACTGACAGTGTTGAACGCAATAAACTCACATCCTGTTAAAAGCATGTCACATGTACTCTGCAGAGAAGGCTCAATAACATGCACTCTTGAGGGCAAAGTAGGCTTATTAGGTGGAGAATAGGAGGCTTCCTCAGGTTCCTGTTGAGGATCAGAACAAAACTCATATTTGCAAAAGTCTTTTGCCTAGCACATACAGTCATGACTCGTTATCCACTGGGGTTCCATTCTGGAACCCCCAGTGGATCCCAAATCCATGGAAAAATAGCTCTAAAGATCCACTTCCAGGTTTTTTGCTCCTTCATTGTTGCTCCAAAATGCATTGTTATAGACGCTATACCACTTTTAGTCACCAGATGGGGTGTATAATGTAATCTAATGGAAAGAAATAATTCTATTAGATTCCATTATTCAGGCTCTCTAGTGGCTGAATGCAGTATAGTGTCTATACTGATACATTCTGGAGTGAAAAAGCAAGGAACTCAGAAGTGGACCTATCTTTGGACCTATCTTAAAGCTGTCCTTGACCCTGAGAAGCTTGCAACCGGTGCGGTTTAACAGTGTGAAGATAGGAAAAGCATGAATGTGCCTTTTTTTCTTGTTGCAAGGCATTTAAATGTGAACCCTGGCATCAGTGGTGAGGCAAATCAGTGGATAAATAATCAGTGGCTAACAAGGCAAGGCCTCTGCTTGGGCAGTATGAACAGTAATGTGTGTTAGTTGCATGTGACTTTAGACACAAGACTCTTGGCTAGAATAAATTTCTGAGAAATTCTCGTGCATGTTTCCTTTTCCCAGGAGAGAAATACAGTTTTTCTCAGTATCATTGTAGAATGCTTTCAAGGGCCCCACAACGTGGCCGGTCTGTTCTGTTCTTCTCTTCCTGTGTTGATGGCAAATGCAGCCCCCTCCCATTCCTGGCTTTGGAAGATAGAACTCGGAATACTTAAGTCTGACAACCGCACTGAAACTGGGAGTTGGGGTGTGAAGTTGTTGGAAGATTGGCCTCAGGCAGGGGCTGTGCCTGAAACTGTGTTGACATTGGCAGGCAACAAAAGCTGATGACTGGGATTTCCCTCATGAAAGAGCTGGTTGCCTGCTATCACATACATTGGGATGGGTTTTGACCTTTTGCTGATTCTGCCTTTCCCCTATTGGCCTCCTGCCGCAAAGCTGATATAAATGCTAACAATACAAGTTAGAGCATTTCATACCAAACAGTGTGAAGGCGCGTGGCTGTTGTGTAATTGTCTTTGTGTAAGGTCACATGTTGACATCCCAGAGATGATTTTGAATCCACACAAAGAAAGTATTGGAGGAAAGAGAAGGAGCCAGACAGGAAGACATATTGGGAAATATGTGGTTATTCATATTCTTAAGCTTAGTTACATGGTGGTGTAAAGACTATCTGGATAGTCATTCCACACAAGAGTTTGATTCAGGGAGCTGCCATCTCTGAGCCCTGGTTGTCTTGTCACACAGTTCTTCCTAGATAGAGCTTGCATGATGGCAATTAAGAGTCCTGACCGAAGAAGGAATAAAGAAGAGACTGTACTAGTTTAGTTCAATGCCAGGGAGCTTGGAGTACCTACACTGAGAGATGAAGTACCAAGGTGTGGCTGATAGGATGTTGGCTTCTTGTTGCAGGTGGACCTTCCCTCTCTTAACCAGGAACAACTGCGTGACCCTCAGGAGCACTTGGGGAGGAAGTTGGGCGTATCCATGGTCACAGCTGATGTTGGGCTTGTCAGCATGATTCGGCAGGGAATTCTGGCGCTGCAGCTGTTGCCCTCGAACTCCAGTGCAGGTTAGCCTGTGGGACGTTCCTCCAGGTGGAATTGTCAATAGAATTATTATATGGGTTACTGATTTTGTGGCCATACCAAAGATTATCTGTCACATGTGAATGAACCAAGGAACTAGAGGGATTGGGAGGGGGGAGAGAATTTTTGGGCTCTGCCAGTGGTACACAAGACCGAAGATGCACTTAACTTTTGCAGGCGGAAGACATATTTAATGTTTCATTAAGTAACCTTTCCCAGTCCTCTCCTTCAGAACTGCACATCTGCCTAAGAATGTAGTTCCTGTATTCTATCATGGAAAGTCTTTCCTTATTCACCTGCTGCCCATGCTTTGCTGCTGTTTTTCTCTGAACAGGGATTATTGTGATCACGGATGGTGTCACCAGTGTCCCGGATGTAGCTGTCTGCGAGACTCTGCTCAATCAACTGCGCAGTGGCACTGTGGCCTGTTCATTTGTTCAGGTGCGGTGGGAGTGTGTGAATGGCAGGCATTGAAGTGCACATGCTTGCTTACCTAGTTGTGTATGTAGAGAGCCAATCCAGCCCTGGGGATTTTGCCTCAGTTGTGTCTTGGCAGGAAAGCTATCATTTGTCTTCGAGGGTCGGTCTACTATTTCAATGCACACCACAGGAGAAATGAGAATTCTATTTATGTTACTGATTATATTTAGGAATCTGAGAGTAGAACTTCGTTAAATTGACGTGACATGAAACACAACCTGTGATACTTAACAGTGCAATCCTATGCATGTCTGCGCAGAAGTAAGTCCTATTGTGTTTAGTGAGACTTACTCCCAGATACCTGTATATAGGATTGCAAGCTTAGTACTGAACTTAAAAATGTAAGGAAGGAAGGAAAAAGTATCCTAGTAAACTGTTGATTATTTATGACCCAATCCTATCCCCCTTTCCTCCTGGCATAACTAGTGTGCCAGCAGAGGCTGCTTTATAGCAGACATAAAGCAGCCTCTGCCAGTGCACACCAGGCCCATTGGTGGAGAGGCCAGAGCAGTCTCCCTTGCACGGGCAGATCCATAATCATAATCATAATCAGGGGGTCGGAGGGAGGTGAGGAAGGGGTTGAGCCATTTAACTTTATTATTATTTGCCTGTAAACTGCTTTGTGAACTTTGTGTTAAAAAGCGGTATATAAATACTATTGATTGATATTGATTGAACAGAGTGGGGGTGGGCGGAGTGGGTTTGTTACCGAGGAGAGGGTGAATCCAGCTTGGGAGGGGTGGCAACTGCGACAGCAGCAGTGCATGCCAAATCCTATCCCCCTTCCCGGGCCTTCATGGATCAATGTGGGCTTGTGCCAGTGATATCATTGGTGCAAATGTCCCCTTACCTCACGGGACCTCCAGGAGCTGAAAGTCCTTTGTGGGACACAGCAGTAACCATGCTGACGCAGCTGAATTACTGCACCGGGATTTCGGTAAGTTTGGGCTATTAGCATACCTTGTTATACTGCTCTGTATACAATTAGGACAGAACGACATTATCATCAAAAAACCTTGGGTCAGCACTGATTTTTCAGCCTATATGGTATTACAACATTAGTGAGAACAGACCCATTATATTTTTCAGCATCTTTGTAAGAAGTGCATTGAGCACTGTCACAAATTTGATTTTGCTATTCTCCAGTATTGGTGGAAGAGAGTATCCTGTGTGGTCATCTTTTCCCACTCATATTCTAAAGGCAGGGTTTCTGCTCATTAAGTATACCTTTAAGACACCCTTAGTGGATATCCTTCCCAGTTTTCTGTCCTGCTTGCTCTCAAGAAAAGTATTTACTTGGAGCACTTGACACAAGTCCTCAACGAGGATTAACCTCAGGTCTTCAGCACAAGAGTGAAATTTTAACCACGCAGTGACTACTGCAGCCACAAAAAAAGCAAGCCACTTGCTTTTGCAATGAGTAATAGCCCTCCCTAGTGGCTAGATTAAACCATGGAATGTTAGTTCCTGAAGTTCAGGAGAGAGTGGTTTGAGAAATAAGTTGACACAGGTGTTGACATCTGTTAGGTGGTTAGTTTGAATGGCAATGGTTTTCTTTTTTTAAAAAATGTAAATTTGTCTAAGTCACTGGTCTGCAAAGTCCTACTTGAACTTTGAAGTCACTGTAAGTTCTTGCGGGGGTGGAGTGGAGGGTATGGGGGGAGGACCTGGCGGCTCCGCAGCAATCTCAGCAGCACAGGAATTTAGGGACAAGTGCCCTATCTGGATGGGGTCTTGGGGGGTGCAGAAAGGTTGGGGAGGCCCGCTGCCACCTCCATGGGCTTCTCTGATGCTAAAAATAGCTCCGTTGCAAGGTTGGAGCTAAGCTTAGGAAGTAAGCTGGCCTCTTCAACCTTTGCCCGCTGCTGGCAGTCATTTCTGGGGCTACTCCCCTTAAGGGGAAATGGCTCCTTTCTGCTCCCTATGGTGGGTCGCAACCCACCGTTTGAAGAACACTGGTCTAAGTGTACAAAGCATTCCCGTATCTGCAAATGGGAAGGATAATTGCATATTTACAAATGCGTGTGAAATACTCAGGAGATAACTGCTTTACATACTGTGAAACATTATATAAGCAATCCTATCTTCACCTATATCACTTCAGAGCATGGGACAAAAGAAGAGTATGATTATTTGTGGAATGAGTATGCTTACTCATACTCCAGTATGCTTACTTGTTTTTTCACAACTACTTTCTTGGCAGAGGCCACCAAGAGCTGGGTTGAAATGGAGATAGATATGCTGTAGGATAGCGGATCCCAAACTTATTGTGATCACAATGTTCTTCTTTTGCAGTGGCCTCTTCTTCCCGGCTGTCACGGGTGCCACCATCTTGAATAACGCAAGATTTTGTGTAATCCAAGATGGCAGCACTCAAGAGAGCCAGGAAAATGAGCACTGCCATCTTGGATTGCATGGTATCTCATGCAATTCTTGCAATATCTCATACAATCCAAGATGGTGGCACCCAGGCAAGACCACCTGGGGCATCCTGCAGCCTCCTCTGTGTTTGCCATGGTGTCCTCCTGCATGGCAGTGCACAGTTTGGGAACCAGTGGCATAGGAGACAGAAGCTGTGCCAGAGAATCAGTGTCTGTGTGTATTTTCTTTTCTCCCACAGGTTGGGGGAGTCTACTCCTATGATTGTAGTTTTGGTCATGTCCCCAATGTGGAACTCATGAAGTTCATTGCCATGGCCACATTTGGCACATATCTTTCCACGTGTCCAGAGGTGGAGCCATCTTGTTTGGACCTGAACGTCTACCACAAAGCTTTTCTGCTGTACTCCTTTCTACGCAGTGGGGAGTCCCTGAATCCTGATTATTACTGTGGTGAGCTTACCCTGTAGAGAATAGGAATGTTTCCTGACCTCAGCTGTCTTGTTCGTTGCCAGTACTAATGTGACAAGGACTTGAACTATCATGAGGGGTTTCTGTATGTGGTAAAGATCTTTTTAGGGTAGTGAGCATGATGGGTTTTGCATAAGGTGAAAGGAAGACTGACAGGACTGTGGGTGGTGGTGTCTGCTCTCTTCTCAAAAACAGTGAACTGATCAGAATTAAGCAAAATAACACAGTTATGAAGATAATAGAAAAGGCTAAGGATTTTGCTCTTGGGATTCATCGGGGACTCTGTTGTCCCACTTTGCAACCATGCAGGACACTTCAGAGCCAACCTTTCATTCTGGAGAACATTCTGACAGGTGATGGTTTGAGGCAGAACATTCCCTACCATATTTGCTGCTTTTCCATAGTAATGTTATCCATGCATATGCACAAGAAAATGCTGTAGGAAATTTTTTTCCAAGCAATACCTCCTTTACCACTATTCAGTGTTCAAATTTCCATCTCTCGGTTCCTGGTTTGCCTCAAAAGAATCATGAAGTCTGCAAAATGTTAATGAAAATTTACTAGGAATTTGCACCTAGGGAGGTGTCCCTCTTGAACTCATGTCTCCATCTGTACTTATCTGGCATAGTCAGTCAGACTGGTTTAAATACGCCCCTTCAGTAAATTCTAGAGGGTGGCAACAGCTCCGTTTGTGTCATCAAGAAAAATTTTCTCCCCTCAAAGCATGGGTGATGTTCTTGGAGTTCTAAGATGTGTGTCTAGGAATTCCAGTCCTGCATTTTGCTTTTGATGGTGACTGTTGGTGACCCTCAGAAAGAGGGTCTCCTATTGGGGCAGAGGAGTGAGTGATGTTGTGGTGTTACATGATTTCCTCCTGTTGTTTGCAGTGTCCCAGCACAGATTGTTCAATGAACACCTTGTTTCTGCAAGCAGCAACCCTGCCCTGGCTATGAGGCGGAAAAAACACACAGAGAAGGAGGTCCATGCTGACCTTATCAGTATCGTGTCTGTACGGTTGCGAGAAGGTTATAGTATTCGTGAGGTCAACATCACAAAAGGTGACTTCTTGGTATTCTTCTTGATATCTCTCCTTTTCCCTGCCTAGCAAATATTTCTTTCCTAGATACTGGAAGTGTCTATAGTGCCTAGACTTTGCTGTTCCTTGCTGTTCTGTAAGGTGGACAGGTATTTGCAACTTGCCCTGCTATGCATAATGCTACATTTTCAAATCTGTTTTCATTCAAAATCAAATACGTTTCCAAATTCCTGCATAGCAGATATTTTGGTGTAATCAGAATGCTTAAATGTGTCAGAACCAAGTAACTTTGCTGCTGTAAAATGAGATGACTGCCCAAAGATGGGAATGAGATTCTGCTAGCATTGACTGCCTGACTGCAGTTGTAAAAAACATTGCTGTAGTATACAATGATGCAAACTGCTAGAGTGCCATTGAGAAGGCTGGAGCCTTCTCACACGCATTAGTGGATCCACATAGACCTGTTGAGGCAAGTAGGTCATCAGGGGAGGCAAGATGTGATGGTGGGAGGGCAGAAGGAGGCAGTGAAGGTGGCATGGAGAGGGTGGAATGGGGAGGGATTGGGGCGGGGATGGATGGATCCTGTCTGGGAAGGGGGTGGGTTCAGCAGCCAAGTCCTAAGCCGCTTCCTGGGCCCAGTCCTGTGATGCAGGTCCACATGGCCTTGTGCCGGTGATTTTGCTGGCGCAGGTCTGAGTAGACCCCTCCTCTCACCACAGAGACTTGCCCCGGGTAAGGAAACAAATGTTCCCTTATCCAGAAGGGACTTCCACAATTGCTCCCCTGCAACTGCAGCGGTAACCATTTCGGTGCTGGTGCATTGGCGGGAGGTGGGTGGGTGGGTGGGGAATGAATAGAACTGGGCTTTAAGTAGGGTACCAGTTCCCAGAGCTACACAGGGAAGATAGAATATAGATCCATGAGCTTGAAGGTCAGTCTCTTAAAGTTTAAAGTCATTTTCCTATTGGTGAGGCACAACAGCAGAGGAAAAATTAATGGGCAATAGGTGGAGACTCTTGGTGGCAGCTGTGCACGCTAGGTTCCAATTCCCCATACCTGGCCCAGTTCTGCCTCTAGGAGTCTCCTTATAAACACCAGCAAAAGAGCTGGCATAGGTCCAAAGAGACCATTGGAGACCAGACGGCTTATGGAAAGATAAGTTAAAAAATATTTTCTTATCTCTCCTGGTCTGCTATGTTCCACCCATAGCATGTGCATTGCCAGTCACACTGCATGTTCTGGGCTGGCAGGGGTATAGGATTGGGCTCTGGATCTACCATGTCTCGGACTAGCTGTTCCCACATGAATCTGCCCTGCTGCAGGGTTCCCCATTCTTCAGAGTCAGGGTGGGGTAGTGACTGGGAGCAGGGCCTTCTCTGTGGTGGCATGCATGTTTTTGAATACTCTCCCCAGGCATATTCATCATGCCTACACTGCTATTGTTTGGGCACCAATTTAAACACTTCATTTGCCAAGTCCTTTGGCGCTATTTGACCAGTTTTAGTTACAAGTATTATTGGCTCCTGGATTTGCTTGTTTTTTGTATCTGCCTTGTTGTAACTGATTGTTTCAACTATATATTGTGACCTGCCTTGGTAGCCTGTAATATGTTAAAAAAATTCGATACAGTGTTTTTAAATAAAATAGGTAGTTATTAAAATTTTATTAAACCACTTTTCATTGGAGAAACAATAAAACATTTTCAATTACAGTTCAGTCTGGCAAGCAGGATAGATAGGTAGGTAATTCTCAGGCATAGAGAGAGCAAGGCTGCTTATTTAAAACAGGCATTTATCAGCGGCACTGACATGCTTTTTTTTTTAGAATTTAATGACCGTTTCAATTGCTACCCATTTAGTAATATATCAATGGAGTGTTTTCACATGATGTTATTTATTCGTGCAATTTGTGTCTTGCCCTTCAGCACAAGTGTTCTTACAGCAGTTAAAACAGCATATCATCACAGTCAATATAAATATGGGCATAGAATGAGGGTCAGTTCATCATCTTAAAACTGGAAAACTGTGTGCATTATGGGCAGCGAGCCTGCCTGTATGTTGTGCCTCCAGTGTTTCAGATTTTCAGAATCCTTTCCCCTCTCCTTTTTTGTGGTGGGACTCAGACATTGTGTGTTGCATCATATGCATTCGTGGGCCTGCTACTTGAGATGGTTTGGAACAGCCCTGAGTGATAGAAGGAACCCACCAATGCTCATGCTACCAACCCAATTAAGCTTCCAGAGCAAATCTAAAATGGTGCCTCATCCCGCAGGAAATTTTTCTATCAATGGCATATAAGCATATATATGATGCCAATGGTTTGCTGTTCAGAAATGATCCTGTCTTAACCAAGAGGTTTGGGAGAAGAGAGGTCAAATGCTTGCAGTGAGAAGCAAAAATTGAAGTGTCATGGAAGAGGAGATTAAGATAAGGCTAGGATGATCCAGGGAAGGCTTTTTAAAGACCACAGGCTAGAAGAGAGGGAAGTGAAAAGGGGGAAACTGTTCCATTGCCTTTTCTTGCCCCTTCCTTTCATCTTGAATGTGTCTTAGATTGCACACATGCTGGCAGAATTCAGTTATCTTTATTTCATGTTTTATCTTGAACAGTGCCTTTTAACTATTTGTCAATCACTACTCGAGGCAAGACTAAACAATATTATATAACAGTTTTGTGTGACTTTGCATACATGTATTTAACCTTCAAAAGTTTGGCTGCAGTGTTTAGTTTTTCACAGAATTCAGAATATCTTGCAAGAATGGGGAAAAAGAAACCATTGGTAAAGTAGCAGGAAGCTTCTTCATAGTAGCTTCTCTTTCTGAGAGGTCCACTATAGCACTGTTCCTCAAACTGTGAGCCAATATCTGGTGGGTCACAATCAGCTGGCAGCTGCCATCTTGGAAGAGGGCCAAAGGTCCAGGCGGTGCCATCTTGGAATAGGACAAAACTTGGGCACCACCATTTTCCAAGATTTCAGGCAGTCACATTGCACGGCACAAGAGAAGCTCCTTGAAAGCTTTTCTAGGAGTGAAGGAGTGCCCGTGCAGGCACAGAGGAGTGTAATTACTTCTTCTGTGTGAGCATAATGCTGGATTTTACAAGGAGAGGAGAGCGTGCCATGGGATTTTCAAGTAGGTTTGTTCCCTCATCTTTGGGGGATACAGGGCCCCTCTGGGTCTTCTTACTGCCAACATTGATCATTGCTGGGAGGGAGGGGTTGCCACGCATTGGAGAAGCAAGTGGGAGGGGTGGCAGGGCAACAGAGAAGTGAGTATGAGGGTTGGTGGGGCATCAGAGAAGCGATGTTGCCACTGTTGGCTGAGACACTCCACTGAATCGTGGAGGCAAGGAGGAATTTCACCAGCCTCCGTTCTAGTGGCAACAATCCATGATAGTGGTTGCAGCAGAGGAGGCACATGGAAATTGTAAATGCTATTGGAAAGTGGTTGAGAAATAACCCAATAAAAACTAATAACATGCCATGAGATACTCTCCTTTTAATACAGTCAACACTTGTGCCTCCACCAAAGGGTGTTGACTGTATTAAAGGGACATGCCATTTCCTGCTTGATGACATCACTTCCGGCTGTGGCGGCACAGTGATTGTACTTCCTGTTTGTTAACATCACTTCCAGTCATAACATCACTTCCAGGTTGATGACATCATTTTGGGTGGGTCCCGGACCAATCATCATTCTCAGAAGTAGGTCCCATGCTAAAAAGCTTAAGAATCATTGCTCTAGAGGGTAGTTTTGCACCATTCATATCCTCTTTTGCACATTATTGGTTTGATATCCACAAGGCAAACACATGCCTCTCCCCCATACTGAGCTTGTGGATACTATTCACACATCTCCCTGTGTCAAAAATGTGATAATTCCCATCAGTAATGTCTTATAAGTGCAGTAAGAGGAAGCATGAGTTAATCTTGTATCCACTTTTGCTGCTTCTCTGATTTTCAAAGTTTCTGTTAGTCTCTTTTCAGTTTTCAAGAAATATTCCTTTGTTCCATGATCCCTGCAAATAGGAATACCCTCTTTTTTGCATTTAAAAAGCAAATACTAAGATCTTCACCATGCCAAACCCTGGCCATGCACATGCATATAATTCTGGGCCGAATTACATGCATGTGAATGCAATGGAGTCTTTAGTCCTGGCTAAAGCAAAGGGATAGGAAACCAAAAAGGAGAAATGCAATCTGATGCAAACCATAAACCATGCAGAAATGTTCTACTATAACAGAATAATCAAATTCTCTTTACATTTGAGACTCTACAGCCTTTCTTCAAGGAAGTATTTGTTGTCAAATGTAGCTGTGTGATAAAGAAATGAAGGCAGAAAGTAGCAGTGCCTGTTTTGTGTTCAGTCTGACACAAAAATCTGAACATGTTGTTCATTCTTTGGAACTAGCTCTGATGTGGCATCTGTTAGAAGCAAAGATTGAGAATCTCAGAAATGAGGCATGTACATAATCTCCAGGCACACTGCATAGAAGACATTGGTGTGAGGTAATGGTTCCCAAAGTGGTGGGTTGTGACCCACCACTGGGAACCATACCTGGGCCATTCTCCCTTAAGGGGAGTGGCCCAGTAATGAATGTCGCTATGGTGCAGCAGTGCTGCAGGCCCCCAGGGCCTTTAGCGCTTACCAGGGAGGGGTTGCTCTGGCATCCTAAAGGGTCTGGAAAGCCTACAGCCCCTCTGTGGGCTTCCCTGATGCTGCAAAAAGCCCCAATTCGTGATCAGAGCACACTTCTGGTTTTCAATTGAAAAATGGAAGTGCACTCTGATAGCAAATTAGGGCTTTTTGCAGCATCACTGAGACCCCAGAGTGGGCTGTGAGCTCCCAGACCCTTTAGGATGCCAGCATGAGCCCCCACCCAGGTAAGCACTTAAAGCCCCTGGGTGCCTGCTGCACCACAATTGCTGCAGCACTGTACAGACACCCCAAAAACCCTAGGACCCTAGGACCGCCTCCGCAGCATTGAATCATTGTTGAATCATAATCTGTTGCTCACAGTCTTACTGTATGCATATAGGTGGCACTCAACTAGAAGTAAAACTAGTCCTGCTGTGGAAGCACAATATGAGGATTGAGTACCTGGCAGTGGCACCATGGCCCTTGGACCCTTCCAAGCGTAGCACGTGGGTAGAAGTGACTATGGAAGGCAGCTATGACATCTTGCATGACATCAGCTGCACCATGAGGAAGCCCATCACCAGCCTGTACCGCACAACTGTGATACGCCGTTTCTGGAACACACTGCAAAGGTGGGTCTAGCTTGGCAGCAGGATTTGCTGGCACTGTCCCCACTTTGTGAAGGTAAGAGCAATACATATGTCTGCCTAAATTGTCCAAGTGAGGCTCTTGACATGGAGAATGCATTTCTGTACAGGTGTGCGTCACTTAGCGACAAGGATGCTTCTCTGCACCCTGTTGTTAAGCAAGACAGTTGTGGTGCTGAGAGGCCTCTTCTGGATTGCCCTGGGCCTGTGACCCACTCTAATGGCCTCTGCAGGCCTCAGAAGCCTCTGGAAGCTACTTCTGGTTATTGGTCACTTCTGGTGTAGCTTCTGGTGACTTCTGTGGGCCATTCTGAGGCCTGCAGGGGTCATCAGAGTGGGTCACAGGCCCAGGGCAATCCAGAAGAGGCACCAATAGCACAGTGGTGGATGAGGTAGGTTGCGGCGCTGACTGCTGTCATATTAGCAATCTGCTAAGAACGTTGCTAAGTAATACACACCTGTATTGGGCAGCACTGCTATCTTGCTGCTACTGCAGTGATGGCGAACCTTATGGGCTTGGTGTGTCAAAACTTCGGAAAATGCTTAACTTGAGTCTGCTGGTGTGTCAACCCCTCCCTCCCAAACAAAAGAGAAACAATCCTTTATACTCATTTATTTAAACAAAAAATATAGTCCAGTTGTGTGGTGCTATGTATTACATAAAGAAACTTCAAATAATTACGAAAATGAAAAAAATGAGTTAAACTCAGTTTTTGTCAGAGGTTGGTGAACACTGGTGTGTAACCCCAAACATTGTGGTGTCACTTTTGACACGCGTGTCATAGGTTCACCATCACTGTGCTACTGCTACTATTCTGAAAGATTTTGTTCTTCTGTTTCCACTCCTGGATAGTGGGCACTAGAGACAGTTGCATTTTGCATTTGACAGTTGTGGGCACTAGAGACAGTTGCATTTTGAGACAGTTTGCATTTGGGAAAGAATCAGCTCTGCTTGCAGAGAAAGCAGAAGGCATTAAGCATCTCAGGGCAGGGCAGTGATCACATAGTAGTGCTGTGACTCTGAAATTGTAGGGGTGATTTTTGCCTTTTCAGCATCAACCAAACGGACCAGATGCTAGTTCATCTGCAGTCATTTGATAGTGTCCCAGAGCACTTCACCATCCCTGAAAGCACCAGAAATGGAGTGCCACTGTTCTACATTCCTCCAGGATCCACCACGCCGGTATGCTCTTCCTCTGTTTGAGACTTGTTTGAAGACACAGTTGTTATATGTACTTTTGCATTATGAGAGTTCCCTTCCCCATCTTTGAGAGTTAAGAGCCATGCTGTCTTTCGCAGATTGCCACTGTCAAAGTTGCCACTATCAGAGCGTGGGAAAACTTGACATTTAGTCTTGCTGGTGAGGGAATGGAGGAGGTTGGTTCGCAGTACTCATAGTGCACAAATTCCAGTCTTGTTTTGCAGTTGCAATATTCTTATTGCAGTCTCATGATGAACCCAGGCCCAGCAATGGTGTCGGTGAGCTTTCCCTTCAAGTCTGTAACTTCTGATTAAGCCCTCATTGTCAGACCTGTCAGTGGCTACAGGACAAGAAAGCTATGCATGATCCCCAGGTTCAGACGCAGTGTGCCTCTGAAGACCAGCTGCAAGGCAACAGTGGCAGGAGAGAAGTATCCCTGTCTTGGCATCCTCCTTCTAGGCTTTCCAAAGGCAATTGGTGAGCCACTGTGGAAAACAGGATGCTGAACTAGATATGCTTATGGCCTGATCCTGCAGAGTTTTACTTTTATTTATATGATGAAGATGACTCTGAACTACTTTTGGCAAGCAAGATTTCTGTCAGCCTTGTGCTTAATATTCTAACATGGCTATGCCTTCTGGGAAACATGGCAGTTCTGTGCCATAAAGACAAAAAAAGAATATTTTCTTCCCCTTTTAGGTACTGTCATTGCAGCATAGCAGCTCAGACTCCAGTCACTCACAATTCGCTGCTTATTGGAAACCCATCTTGTCCATGGATGCCAACTTCTGGCAGCGATGGCTGCACATGCACCGCATTGTTATCCTCTTGGAACATGACATGTACGTGCAAGCTGGGCTACTGTGGGGCTCATCAGTGTGGAAGTACGCACAGAGTGTGCTATGTTTGGTCTGTGGCTTAGTACCTTAACTAGTGTTGACAAGTGTCTCGGGGTCAATAGTCCAGGTTATCTTTACTGGTAGAATCCCAAGAGGTTGACGAAAAAGGCAGAGTATATACAGTTTGCCCTAAGAGGGTTTTTTTTTTGAGGGGGGCAGTCTTCCCTGAACCAAGGATAGTAATTCTTTGTTATGTTTCACAGGCCAGTCCCAAAACATTTGCACACCCCAGGCAACAATGGCCGCTACAGCACTATTCAGTGCCGCATCTCACACTCAGCGCTGACTTCTCTGCTGCGTGATTGGAGTAGTTTTGTATTGGTGGAAGGCTACTCATACGTCAAGCTTATGCGCAGGTGAGGGGGCTTTATTCAGAGCTGGTAGCAGAGGGGGCTAAGGCTGTTACACTCTGGGCTCAGTCCACAAAAAGGCTCCAAGTAGGGTCAGGTAAGTGTTCTGTTTCTACAGAAACAGGTCAGCCAAATCCCATTGATTAACCAGCTTCAAAGGACAGAATCATGTCAAACTTGTAACAGCCTGGTGCACACTATGTTTTTTAAAAAATCCTGCAGTAGTTGTGCTAATTTGTGGATGTCTGCAAGCTGAACTGCAGTGCTCAAAAATGGGGCTAAAATAGGCCATGTTTCGTGGACAGCTAGGCCCAATAACTGCTGGGATAATAATTCAGATTCATTACTGTTCATTCTGTGCCAAGGTGCGCTTGTCAAGCCATTCCATCTGCTATTTGTTCCTTGTTCTGCAGCTCTGAGGATCAGCCTCCTTTTTCATTTTATGTGGTGAGGATCATTTCTAAAGCCCCCTGCATGGTTCTTCGCCTAGGATTCCCAATTGGGACACTTGCTAAAACCAGGAACAAAGTGAGTACTACATTTCTTTCCTTGGGTCTTAGTGAGAATCCAGCAAAGCTGCAGAAAAATACATTTACGTATCATATTGGTTGGTTAGGTAGCTACAGTATCTATCATTTGGAATGAGAGGTTCCACTCTTGCATCTGAAGTCCACTTTGGGCTTACAAACTAGAAGCTTCACTTCCCGGCGTAAGTAGTAGAATTGATGGACAAAGGTAGCAAATCTCCTAATTGGTTGATACACTCTGTATACTCCTAAAGAGCATACTCCTAAAATGGATCCAGTATTTTGAATACGCATATGGCATTTTTAGGGCTGATCTAAATCTTCCTGACATGTTGGGAGATATAGTCTCAGAACAGCTTTAAGCAAACAGAGTTCTGGAAGTTGTTAGTAGTAAAAACAGGAAGTTGGACCTCAGGGTTTTGGGGATTGAGTTGGCCTGCATTATGTCTTCTACAGAGAGAGAACAACAGATTGTAAGAAGGGCTTCAGGCTCCTCAGTACCTCTTCTTCATACAGCAGTAGGCTACAAGCCTTTTCTTCCAACAGATAGTAGAAGAATTGCGAGATCGGATCCTGCAGCTGCGTTTCCCCCACAGAGTGCAAAGCAAAGAAGCAACCCCAAAAGTGAAGAGGAAGATCCTTGGCAGCAGCTCCCCATCAAAATCACCTCCTGTGCCTGGGGCCCAGCCAACTCTTTCAGACAGGCCCTGCCTTATAGTGCTGCACAAACCTCTGGAGAAGCTCCTCATCAGGTAGCAAAGATGTGCACGTGCACGTGCACAGAATATTCATTTCCATAGAGTTTCATTGAATCTGAAAGCTGAATCTACAGCTCTCCCCTCTGGAATGAGGGGATTGCTGTAGACAGGGAGACCTTGATTATCAGATCTGATTTATAGGCTGGGTTTCTGGAATCTGACAGGCCCCCTGTTTAGGGCTCCATGTGTTGCAGGCAAGTGCAATAAACAGCAAATCGCAGAAATCTCTTCTTTCATTTCTTTTGAAGCAAATTCCTAGAAGATGGTTGCAAGGGAAAACCTAAAAAAAATCAAGGGGTGCAGCACGGTTTGCAAAGCTTGCAGGGGTTTCCTCTCCCACCCATCCAGTTCCCTTTCCCTTCCTTATGGATACTGTTTCTTGTCCTACTGCTTCCCTAGTTCTAGTACTCCTGTCCTACCCTTCGCTCGTCTCCATTCTTTCATTTTTTTCTGTCCCATGTATTTACTACAAACCTCCATTTTTTTTGGCAGGGTTTGAAAAGCAGGGCTAATTTTGAAAACTTCTCACCCCTTTAAACAAACACCTAAATAAATACGCAGAATTTTGCATATCTCTGAGGTAGATTTTGTTACATTGTGTTTGCCCGTGCACAGTGGTATCTTTCCTTCCAACAGAGCGCAATCCTAACCTGGAATTAGTATGGCACAGTTATGTCAGTAAAGTTTGGCTGGCACAAGAGCCACTGTAAAGCTTGTTTGGACCACTCTCAGAGTCAGGGAGGATGACTCCGAGAGTGGTCCAAACATACTTTATGTTTGCTGGCCCTTTGCTGGCCTACCTGTGCCAGCCTAACTCCATGTTAGGATTGTGCTCTCAGTGGGATACTATGGTCTTGTGGTGAAATTCAAGTCCAGATGGTGCAGAGGTGGCTCACTGGTCCCTCAAAATTTGGCTTATTGCGGCTAACGGTGAGCAATCTAACGTATATAGCTGTGAGGTTCTTTTGCCCATTTTCTGTTTTTTCTCCCTCTCTCTATTCCCTAGGTATGAGAAGCTGCCCTCTGATTACCGTGTTCCATGCCTCCTCCCCCTGGAAAATCCTCCCATGTCAGGGCCCCTCTCCATGGTGGCCAACCGCACAGCTTCCTCCACCCTTGCCTCCCTGTCTCGCTATTTCTACCACCAGCGTTGGATTTGGTGTGTGCAATCGGGGCTGGTACCCGCAGTGCCCATCACAGCTGTAGCACAACTGCTGTCCACTCTCACAGAGTAAGTGTGCGCCCTGGCCACACGGGTGAATTCAAGCCTACAAAAGCAACTGGGAAGGTTAAGGGAAGTTGCGTCGTGCTTACATAACTTCTGCCTGTGCTGGAAGGCAAGATGCAGGCAAAGTGTCGGTGGGTGTAGGAAAACAAGGTTGAACTTTCAATGGGGGAAGGAGGAATTGTGTTGAGGGAGCATGGTGCATCAGTGGTGAGAAACCTGGATGCCTCAGGGCCCAAAACCATCTGGGCTTTGCAGAACACACAGAAATTGTGTTCTGGCAGTGCAGGGCCCTTTATGGCAGCATGAAAGCTGAGCCATTGTCATGTGCTTCCAGGCCATTGCCATAAACAATGAGAGGTGTGCATGGCAGTGACTCCTGGAGGCTCTGTCTCTTACAGTACTTTGGTGGCAGGGGTGAGTCATGAATGGAAAGGGAGAGGGCAGGGGGACTTTCAAGGTGGGAAGGGAGAGGGAGAGGGAGGGATGAACCCAGCAATGGGATTAACAAACGACCTGGGGGAACGCTGGGCGGGACGTACTCGTAATTGGCAGCCCGCGCGATTGGCAGCCCGTCTGTTCTGCCCCGCTGCCGTCCCTGCCGGCCGCGCGGGCTGGGCCCGCTGCCCCCAGTTGGCATGCCGCACTGCTGCGTGCCCGGGCCCCCGGGGGGCCCCCAGGCAAGCAGGCACCCCCTCCGAGGCCTGGGCGGTCCGCGTGGCGGCAGGGAAGGTGGCGGGGCGGAACTGACAGGCAGCCAATTGCGTGGGAGTTCCGCGTACGTCCCGCCCAGCGTTCCCCCATGTCGTTCGTTAATCCCATCGCTGGATGAACCCATCTTGCCCCTTTTCACTTCTTGGACTTACGTCACCCATACCCATAGGCCACTAGGAGGCCTACAGAGAGGGAAGGGAAAAATACTTTCCTTACCGCTTGATGGCCTTCCTTTTGGATGCAGTACACACCCCATTGGTGTGGCTGCATCGTTGCCAATGGTGGAGAATTGGATTGGACTGTCAGTGTGTGAAGTGCTACAGTGGAGAGTGATCAGAGCCAGTAAATGTCTACTGTTCTCTTCTGGGTTGTGCAGAGTTCGTCTGTCTGAGGGATTCCATTTCGCATCCAGTGGTGATGGGATTATTAATATGGTGCTCGAGCTGCCCTTGCAGGTGAGCCTGGTTTGCTAGTCCCCTTTATTCCCCAAGCCTGCTCTCTCTGATAGTGCAGCATTAGAATCCTCCCAAGCAAAGGTGCAACCCCTCTGAAGCTCTGTGTTGTACCTCAGTGGCCCTTGGTAGGAAAACGGTCCCCATGCCCGTCTCCTTCATAGCCTTTCTTAGAGTGCATTTGGGTGACTGCCTGGAAAGCTGGTGCTTAATAGAAAGCAGTGCATGACTATGGCTTGGAGCAAAGGTATGCAGCGTGGGGAAAAGTTGACTCATAAGGTGAATGCTTGACAAGTAAAACATAGCATTCAGCTCCTTCTGGCCTCTCCTCCATGAAAACACATTGAACCTTAGAGCTGAGGGGCTGCAGCATCTGATGTATGCTAGGTGGCTGCAAGTCATGCTGCTTAGCAGCTTCTCACCTAGTGTCAGGATCCCAAAGCATTATCTGAAGAAACAGAACAGCTCTTACAGGTTTTCTTCCACAGAGCGATTCCTCAAGAGAAAGCGGCAGTGAAAAGCACACCTGCATTGTCCAATATGTGCTGTTCCCACCACATTCCACATCTACTAAAGACAGGTGAGGAGAAGAACTCTACAACGTAGGGAACTGCAGAAGCAAGCTTGCTGCAGTAGGTAGCATGCAGCAATGAGAATTCCTTGATGCTGTTAGAGTTGTTGGGTGCCTAGGAGAGATTAAATTGACTGATTAGAAGGGCTGTGAGTCAGTGCTAGAGTATCTGCTGTGCATGCTGAAGGTCCCAGGTTCACTCCCTGGCATCTCCAGGTAAGGCAATTCTTTTCTGAAAACCTGGAGAGTGACTGCCAGTCTGTGTTGACAGTACTGATGTAGATGGACCAATAGTCTAATTCACTGTAGCACAGCTTCCTATGATCTGTCTCAGCTGAGTGATTTTGAGCTAGCAGAAAATTTATACTTTTATCCTTTAAAATTAAAGAGAAGACTCCCTTTTGACTGCTGTGGGAAGCAATTTTCTCAGCTCCTCATCCAAACTCCTTGATCTAACGTCTTTCCACAAAGGCCAAGCACCCACTGAGCCCAATCACAGGTCATGGGCTAAACTAAGGCTTGCCCTTCTAACCATTCACATGTACACTTTATCTTTCCTAATGGGACAGGGTTTTCTTGGTGATGGCTTTCTGTCTAGGCTGGCCAGGAAAACGCTTCAGATGAAAAGAGAGACATGGTTATTCTGGCTACTGAGCAATTAATCTCTTGAGGAGGCAATTAAGTATACATCTTATGGGGATCAATAAGGAGTTTCACACCATCTGTGGTCATGTTGGAGCACCCAGGCATGCTCTGGCCATGCATATGTTACCGTGTTTGCCTTCAAGTTTCTCTACAGATGATGACAATGACACAGAGGTGGAAGCCATTGATGTGGATACAGAGCTGAACCTTGTCACAGAGTGCTGGGTGGAACCACAGAGCGGCTGTGTGGATGGTGCATCAGACAGCTGGCAGCACCTACATGGCCTGACATACCAGAAAGTCCCCAAAGTGGTATGTTTCTGGGGAAGGTGAGGCAAGGCAACCCCTGGATCCATTGTCCTAGAGCAGTGATGGCGAACCTTTTGGGTGCAGGGTGTCGAAACTTAGGAAAATGACACACGCTGCTTGTGTGTCAACCTCCCTCCCAAATGAAAGAGAAACTATTCTTTATATTTATTTATTTATTTATTTATTTAAACAAAAAAATACAGTCTAATCATGTATGGTGCTGTGTATTATATAAAGAAGCATCAAATAATTACAAAAATGAAAAATGAGTAAAAGAAATTCAGTTTTCGTCAGGCATTGGTGAATGCTGGTTTGTCACCCCAAACGTTGTGGTGTGTCAGCTTTGACACGCGTGTCATAGGTTCGCCATCATTGTCCTAGAGGAATAATAGTTAGAAATTGGCTTTTGGTCCCTTGGTCTGTAAGGATTCTGGCAGGGGTCACTGTCCATATGCTTCTTGGGTGGGGAGCATTTGCTATGACAACAAACTCACCAAGGTTATTGTTGCTGTAAATCCCACTTGCCATATTTGCCCCCAGCTAGGTCATGACTGGAGCGGGGCATTGACAAGGCTTTTCTTACCAGAAAGTTTTTCTGAATATGAATTGACTCCCAAGAGAGTCCACACTTCTATGGCTGTTAGCAGTTGGTCCTGATACCTCTGGCCCTTGAGTGGTATTTCTGAAACCAGGAAGCTATTTTGATCCTTGTGGTCTGGTTGCCAGCTCTGTATCTTACTTCTCATTTCTATTCCAGCTCTACCCCCGAGATCTGACGTGCATTCACACCATGCTTGCCTTTGAATATATCAGCCAGCTATGCCAGAACAAGGACTGGGTTTTCCCAGCATGTGACTCCAGGGCTCCTGTTGCTGAAGGTAATTCGAACATGCATGTCCTTTCTATGTGGAACTATGTGTGTGGTCAAGATTACATTCTTGGTTTTCACTATAGGTCGTGACGTTGGAGGTGGTTCTCGTGTGCATGAGATTCCTTTCCAGTTTGACCTCATGAAGCTGCTTCCAAAGTGTCAGCAAATTGAAATGTTCTTCCTGATGCTGATGGGAGGCAAGTTTCCCTAGCCTTGAACATTTTGCATATGTCCCTAGAGAAGATGACCAGGACTCAATTCCAGTGCATTTGCTGGACAATCCCTAGAAGCATCAGTTTTCAAGGTTTAAGCTGCGGTTCAACGTTACAAAGGCAATAATAAATAAGAGCATCTCTGAGCACATGCAGAGTTTTTTGTCCCTCAGTTCTGAATAACCACAGCCCCCACCCCACCCATCTGGTCTTAAGGTACAGATCTGAGAGCACATGAGTGTCATTACCTATCTTTTAGGTAGGGATGTGGGTGGAAGGAGAGGCAGGAACGCCCCACTGGGGTTCTTTGAAATCTGGCACCACTGCTGTGCTCATGCAGTCAGAACCCACATGCTTTGAGCAACTGGATGCATGGGTTGTGCTTGCATGGCATGGCCACTGCAGCAGCAATGGTGGCGCTTTTCAAAGAACTTCAGTGGGGCATCACTGCCTCACATTCCACCCACCCACTGCATGTAGCTGCTTTTAGGAATGAATTTCTTGCAATGGCTGCCACTGGCAGTAGTGGAGAAAGGAGGAATGAGGAAAGGGAAATGCTTTCTGGACTACTGGAACGTCCAATAGAGCCATTTCTGTTGCTTTCTGCTGGGTTAGGAGGCTGGAGGCTGTTGTCTTCCTGAGCTCCATGGGCCTCTCAGACATCGTGGGTTGGTGTGCTGAGCTGGAGCACCAGGGAAAAGATGTTCTCATGTTGATGGTCTTTGTCTTATAGCAGAGGATGATGGGATTGCAAAGGACTCTTCTTCCTTGCCCAATGAAATGCTTCTCAGTCTCTTCCATGGCTGTTTCCAGCATGACCTCAGCGACAGGGAAATTACACTGTCAGGAACAGATCATGCAGCCTTCATGGAGCAGGTGCTGCAGCGGGATCGAGATGGCCACCCACCCCCTTTTTTGCTCCCAGTGCTCCAAGGTAAGAGAAGCCCCTGCAGCTTGGTTCTGTCTTGCAACGTGGCTCCCATTGCTTTTGACCTCCTTCCTTCCCTTTCCACAGAGCCCACAAAAACATCTATGGCACCTCAACAAGAGAATCCAGCAAGCTCCTACCACAGTGCTGGCCACAAGAATACAGTTACCTCTGCAAGTACCCCCCAGGTACAACAAAGTGCTGTGCTAAGTATCAATTGCTCCACACCCCCTACACCGAATGCCTTACATGTTAGAGCAAGTACTAGTCTGCTTCCCACTCCTACTCCAAATTCGAGGCTTTATTGCTTCAATATTGACCTAGTTCAGATTTGTATGTTCTGCTTGCAGCTAATAAGTTTCTAAGTGAGGAAAAAACTGCTTATTTTTGGCCAAGTGCTTATTTCTGGTCTGGCTTAATGGCATCACTTCCTGCTTAATTACATCATTTCCGGCCCTCAGCAGGCATAATAAATGCTGTTCAGCTAGTTGTATGAAATGAGTTTGACACCCATGATTTAGTGCAGTGGTATTCAAACTTTTTAGACTTGGACCCACTTTTTAGAATGGCATTTATGTTGGGACCGACCGGAAGTGATATCATTAACCTGGAAGTGATGTTGTGCCAGGAAGTGACATCATCAAGCAGGAAGTGCTGTCATTGTAACATAATAAAATGACACTCCTGAAATGTAAATTGGCATTCTTGGACTGCAGCCATTGTACAACCATGAAACATCCCTGGCAGAAAGCAAGATTAGGACAAAATATTATGTAAAAGCACTGAACTAAAAACAAAATTTTAAAAAACCCTCCCTTGAAAATTCAAACTGTTATCACTCACAAAAGGAATATAACAAGAGTAAGGTCTGCAGTTTCCAAGATGGCTGCTCCCAGCTCTTTGTGACCCACCTGACATCAGGCCGCAACCCACCAAGTGGGTCCCGACACACAGTTTGAATAATACTGATTTATTGTATGGTGAAAAAATGCCTTGCAGCATGTGCGCACCCACGAGTGGGCTGGAGAATCTGCAGTACAATAGCCTGGTCTGCTCCTAGTACTGAATTCAGATCTGTTTATTTCTTTTGACCATGGAATTGCATCCTTCTGCTGGCTGAAGGAGAGCTTGTTTGGTTAGTACAGTAGTTGTGGTTCTGTAAGATATTGTGTTTTGAGCTGAAAAAGCTGTGCAAATGAGTGAGAATTGCCTATCTTTACTACAAAAAAGGGGGGGTTGTGTTCTGCATCAGGGTGGGGAGTGGAGCAATCGTTTCAGAAAGTCATGCTTCAATCATATTGACTCTACTGTGTTTTAGATGCCAAACAACATGGAAGGGTCAAGCAATGGGATCTCATCAGAAGGTGTGTCTGAGGCCCTCTTTCCCCAATGGCGATGCTATGCCAAGCTGGTCAGTCCACAGCATCTTTTCCTCACATTTCTACCAGCTGCATTTCCAGGTAAGGGCAAACAAGAAGTTGGGCAGCCATCAGCGGAAAGGCTATACATGCTTGCCAGCATTCAGTAGACTATGCATAGGGTTATACTGTAGAATGAAGGAATTGGCCTGAGCTTAGGGAAGTTGAATCCTGATACTGGTGTGAATAATGTAAAGTTGCTTAACTTGCACATAGTTGCACAACATTTTGATCTTACATCAGGCATTGCCTGTTCACTAGAAACGTGATTGGTAGAAAGAGAAAAATTCTGCCCTCATGTTAATGATATCCACATCAATGTCTTCCTTGTTCTGTAACTTCTGCAGCTGCACCACTGGGTGACTTTTCTCACAGCTCCAAACTTTTAATTCATGCCATGCACCACTGGTGGAAAAGAGAGAAAGAAATTATTATTGAGAGGTGCCGTGGATGTGACAGCCCTAAACTCTGGTTTTTCTTTTCCAGACATTCAGAGACTGATGGCTTACGGGCCAGATAAATCTTCAAAAGAGGCAGAATCAACACCTTCCCAAGGAGGGCAGGAGCTGGAAATGACAGGGTTACTTCCTACCGTCAGTGTCACACCACCCAATGGTATTGGCTTTTGTTTATTTTTCCTATACATGGAAGGGGAGGCAGGATGGTATTAACCGTGTAAGATATCATGTTGTATATTGTAGGATGTCATGCAAAAGGAAAAAAATAGAGTTTGAAAATCCATATAATAGGGGAAGACAAATCTGTTTGTTGTACTGATCAGGATAATTTGGAAGCTGCGCTGTACACATTCAGAAGCTTATTCTTTAGCCCAGGTATAAACTGTAATCGCTCCAAGGCCCATTTATACACTTTTTAAAAGGTCATTCTGCTGTATTACCTATAAAAACAAATTTTTTGGTCACAATTTAATATATATCTTGATTAGCGATGCTGGCAAAAATTTCCCAAGCCACTCTCAAATAAATTTTGGGGGATTGTTAAACCTGCCACTAAGGATAGGCGAACTTTACATGCTCCAGAAATTTGTTTTTGATTTGGATTAACAGCCAAGAGGAAAAGAATTGCTGGCTGGTTCCCTTGCTCCTTATGGAATGAAATGTCTCCCTGTTTCTTCATTATATTAAACAGGCACCAACCATTTTTGAAGGGGTGCTGCCTCAAAAAGGGGGCATGTGAAGGGAGCAGCCTTTAAATTGGTGCTTTTTAAAGGTGTGAACCCTCAAATGGGGGAAGGAGCACCCCTTTAAAGAAGCCTGTTTGCCAAGTAATTGAGATGCTTCTCGCTCCATTTGCCAAGAACCTGCTCTCTAAGTTGGGTTGATTCCATTTTCTTGCAAGAAGAGGTCGTGCTGTACATGTATAATGTACTGTGGGGTGCAGTACATGCAATAAAGTCTTTTGACAGTTGATGCCGTAGATCAGGTTCCAGGCTCTTTGCTCCAGAGAGAAGGTTGCAAATGGACTTGGGAGCCAAGATGGCAGAGATGTAAACCACAGAAAGGCCCTTCTGCAGACCTGATCACTGGCAGCTGGTGATTTTCTTGATAACTGACCAATTTTTTTAATGTTGCAAATATCATTAAATAAGATTTTGCTGTGCAACAAATAAATTTTAAAATAACTCTAATCTGGAGGAGGACGCTGCTGCTGTTCGTGTTCTCTTATTTAAAAAAAACACCCACACCAAATTCTTTAGTTAAGGGCAACTACCTAGATGTAGAAGGAAGTTTTTTTATATGATACTAGTTGTTTGCCCGCGGCTTCGCCCGCGTGGAAATAGTAACGCAATAAGACTAACTCTTAACGCAATAAGATTTCATAAACTGGCACATTCAGTGAACTATTATAAACTGGAAGACTTGCCGAGTTAGCTTCCCTTAAATATGACCGTCTAAGATTTGAGTGGGTGCTGGAATTGTCTTGAACATCATGAGTCCAAGACCGGGGCATAATGATTTGTAACAGTTTCCAGAAGGTTCTACAGAGTTCTGTTAGTTCGATTCAACTAAACCTGGGCTTCGGGACTGTCATCGGGACTGTCACCAATCAGCTTAGCGACCCCGAAAACTATGGATTTGACACTAATGTTGGTCATTTCGGACATTTTATATCTCACCCCTTCTGACCCCCCATGTGAAAACTATGGATTCGACACTAATATCGGTCGTTTCTGATTATTTCTACATGTTACCTCCTTCCTACCCCCACCCCTAGGGGTGCTTTATCCCAGCAGTATTTCTTTCCAGAGTGTAAGTCATAAGAGGTGAGGTGGAATAAGAAAACTGGATTATCCCACCCCAATGCTAAACATATCCAGTAACATTTAAGAGAATTCTCTTTTTTCCCCTCTATTTCTCTAGTATTTTTTGCTTAGGCCAGAAAGTCTAGCAGGAGGTAAAATAAAGCTTTCTCTGCTTTTTTCTTTACCAACACGAACTATCATTGCAACGTTTGTTGACAGAATGAAGGAACCCAGTTCTCTCTCTTCCTTCTTCTTCCCCATCCTTGCTGCCCACCAAGTGCAGCACCCAGACTTGGAAGATCACAGCCTGCCAGGCACAGTGACTCATTCTCAGCACTAATCAGGAGCCCACAGTGGAGGATTCTGGAAGAGGGTGCAACTCCCAGTAGACTTTGGCACTAACACTTTCTTCCCTATGGGGAGAGAGAACATATGTGTGCCTATTTAGGAAGAAAAAAGCCTAGGGGTCTAATTCAATGGGCCTTACCGCAGACGGTATGCTGGGCAAATATTGTGCAAATGTCATACCGCCTGAGCAAATGTTGTGCATGGCCCCATAAAGTGCCTCCAACAAAGGCAGTAAGCCTTTACCACTGGTGCTGGGGTAATGCCCTGGCAACAGCAGCCCATGGGCACCCCGAAGGGAGCCCCACCCGCCAGCGATGCGGTTGTTCTGGGCAGAATGGGAGGGCGTTCTGGGGTGCGGGAGGGGTGGAGCGGGGGGGGCGGGATTGGCAGCTATTCTTGCCGCCAGTTCCCAACTTCCTTATTTGGAGGCCCTCACTTCTGCAGTGGCTAAAAAGCCGGCTCAGGAGCGAGTAGACCCATTGTCCACCCTGCAACCTTGCTGCGGGGAAAGAGGATGGATGTCCCCTTTCCCCACGGAGCCTACCGGGGCTGCCTGGCTACTGCTGCGTTCCTGGGCAGTTCTGGATTGGGCTGCCAGTCTACTCAAAACTGTACTTCTGCCTATCCCACTCAGTGAGGGAATCTTCCCTGCTGGAATTGAAATTCTAGAGAAGGGTAGTTGTATTAGTCTGGAGCAGGAAAAACAAACAATATTAACACTTTTATTTCACTGCAACTCTCCAGTCATTCCCCAAACAAACGTGTCAGACAAAAAGATATAGAAATAAGGAACTCTGTTCATTAGCAGCAGCTTCCAACAGCCAGTCGAGAGCACATGTGGTCTCCTTTCTGCTCCTGATTGTACTTTACAGATGTTGTGTTGCATCCTTATCTACAGAAATTGGCCAGGACCAAGGAGATTCAGATGCTGCACCCAGAAGAGAAGGGCGAATCTCCTTCAGCCGCCAGGCATCTCAGCCTGATCTGGGCGAGAGCTGCCGAGTCCGCTGTCCTGTTTACGTCTATAGTTGCTCTTTAGATCTGCTGCGGGAGCAGATGATCAATCCCAGGCCAGATAAGTCTCTGCGGGACATCTTTTTCAGGTGAGCTCCAGGGATAGTGGAAGCTCCGCTGCACCTCTGCATGTGGCAGGAGAATCATAGGACATGCAACATTATTTAGATACTGAGGTGGATCCAGTTACTTCTCAGTGTCCAGAGGCATGTACAGGCCTATGAACAGTAAAGCAAGGCTAAAGTTGCTTCCAGGACTAGAGCAAGATGAAAGTGGGGGGGGGAACTGAATGAGGAAGGAATTCAGGCATTGCCTTTAGTAGTTTCCTTTTTTATGAAGATGGGCGCTTCTGTTTTCCAGAAGCCAGTCCATGGAGCGCCCCACCAGTGCTCCCTGGCTAGATCCTAAGCACAAGGAACTTGTGAGTTACTGCACCTTACTGCAAGAACATTCCCACCAGTGCTACGTGAAAGGTAAGGGACAGGAACGCCCAACTTGGGAATGGGCGTGGGGAAGATGCAAGTCCCACGTAGCTCTTTTATTGCAACCCTGGTTTGATTTCATTGATGGTCATTGCCATGTATCCCTCATACCTATAGTGAGCCTGATCATGGGTCTTGGTTCAGAAATGGGAAGAACCTCAACCAGCAAGATTGTGCTTTGAAAAAAAAGTTTGTTTGACCCTTTGTGACATCCCTGGTTGCAGATGCATGGGCCCCTCATATTATATATCTTTCTCTACAGGGCTGTTTCAGAGTCTGCAACAGGGTCACAGCATCAGCTGCCCTGACCTTCTCATTGCCATGGATTACTGTGAGGAGCTTCTGCAGGAGATAGACATCACGAGTTTCCTGCTTACGCTGTGCAACCATGTACGCTCCTTCTTCGAGCGCCACCAGCACCCACCTACCAGCTTGGAGAGGGAAGCAGCACCAGCCCCCCAAAAGCGGGGTGTGCTAGTCTCTGTCTCCAGGTGGGATATAATAGCCAATCACTAGAGAAGAATAAAAAAGAATGGTAGCCATGAGCCATTCCTGGCAGTGTCTAGATATTTGGAACTATTTACAGTGATGTTTTCTTCTTTCTGGGTATAATTTATTTTATGTATTTAGATAACTTGTATCCTGCCCTTTTCTCCATTGAAGAGGATTCAGGGTGGCGTTCAAAGTTCAGTAAAACAACAATATTAACCAATATTAAAAAGCATTAAATATAAAACCTGTTGTGAGATTGGGGGCATAATCCTAACCTGGAGGTAGGCCGGCACAAGTCACAGGTTAGGCCAGCCAGGGACTGTAGCAAAGATACTGTAAAGTGTGTTTGGACCACTCTCAGGGCGCAATCCTAAGCTGAAGTTAGACTGGCATGGTTAGGCCAACAAAGTGTGGCTGGCACAAGGGACACCATAAAGTATGTTTGGACCACGCTCTGAGTCAGAGGCCAGCACACAGACATGCACCATCCTCCCTGACTGAGAGTGGTCCAAACATGCTTTATGGTGTCCCTTGTGCCGGCCAAATTTTGCTGATCTAGCTGTGCCGGCCTACCTCCAGGTACCTACCTCTGAGTCAGGGAGGCAAGCGCACATCCGAGCACTGTAAAGCGTTTTAAAAGTAGCACTTTGAATTCAGCCCGGAAATGAATTGGCAGCTAATGTAGTCGCCGAAGCAATGGCCCAACTGAGTCAAACTGGTAAACCCCAGCAATGACCTGGGCCACCACATTCTGCACTAATTGCCGTTTCCGGACCATCTTCAGGGGCAGCCCCATGTGGAGTACATTAGCACAGTACAGAGCCGTTCCCAGTTTGCAGCGTGCTCAGGGGTGGGGCGACGTCACCACACCCCCAGCGTGGCTTCCTGCCCCTGTGTCTCGCCCGGTCAAGCCTCCCTGTGCCTGGAGTAGCTCCATTAAGGGCAGGGGGGCTAAAACGTGTGCAGGTTGTTATGCGCTATGGCGCCTTGCTGCTGCCAGTGCCCATTGCGCTTGCCACCCCCCAAAGCACCTTCCCTCTGGCACAGTAATGAGGAGTGCTGTGTTCATTTGGAGGGAAAGTAGGGAAAGGCAGGATATCAGCCATTTAAATAAACACATTTCTAATTCAGGGATCTCTCGTACATGTGTCTGCCAGCCATAAGCTAGATAATGCATCCTAACATCAGTGTCACATGCTGCTCTCCCAGTTTTTAAGCAACAGTTGGCAAGTTAGTGGTAATATATATGCATGGCTAAGTTGATGGAACGTTCTGTTCATGATATCACAAGTAAGCCTTGACTATACTCATTTTATTTAAAATGTTTACACCCTGTAAACATTCTCCCATCCTAGTCAGGAAAAGCTCAACCTGACTTAACAATATCACAGAAAATACAATAAATTAAAGTGAAACAATCCAAAATGAAACAATAGTAAAAATTTTAATAGAAACAAAATAGTAAAAGCACTAATCTACCTACAAAAAAATACAGTGTCTTCAGAGGTAAGAACAGTTTGCTAGTCACCAAATAAATAAAAACCACTGAACACAACAAATGTGATTCTCTGGTAGAGGGAGATGGCATTCTGAGACCCTTTTATTTGGGATAGCCCCTCCCACATGCAGGAGGCAGGGCCAATAGAATGGTAGCCTCCTCCTCTATGGAGGGCTTCCCTCTGCCCCAGACTGGCCCTGCCTCTACAGAACTATTGATTCTGGCAATGGCAATGATGGGGTATATTTCATTTCGGGGGGCAGGAAGTTCCATATATTAGGTGCTTCCCACAGAAGCAAAAAAAGGGAGGGCCAGGACCTAAGTGATAGGCTGCAGAGGGGTGTCACGGGTCCAGTGGCATGCAGGGGAGACTAGGTTGACACACTCCTCCTCCACAGCACTCCGAATGTTTGTCAGGCCTGGGAGGGCACACACTCAGCATTGCTGAAAGTGGTGAGCACCTTGAATTGGGCCCACCTGCCCTCCCTTGGATCCAAATGGCTCTGAAATGGAGCTGTTCTGGAAAGGGGTGTCCAGCATAGGGCAGGAATGATGCAATGGCATGGGACATGATGTTTCCATGTCGCCATGTTGCCCCCCTGGGAGCCTGGAGGCTCTTGTACACCTTTGCTTCCACAGAAAAGATTCTCCTGCATATCACCATCAAATATACCTCTGTCAGTAGTGAGGCATGTGAGGTGCTTCTCTCAGTAGATCTCCAGTGAAGAGTAGTTTTATATGGAAGGGAATGGTCAAATGCCCTGATCCCAAGCTATTTAAGACTTTAAAGTTCAAAACCAACATCTTGAATTGCACCCAGAAGTGTACTGGCAATCAATAAAGATGACAAAGCAAAGGCATGATGTGTTCACCATGCCTTGGGCTGGTTAGCATTCATGCAAGAGCATTAGCTATGTTTCCAAACTGTTCAAGGGCAGCTACATGTATAGTGCATTTTTTGGAAGTCTCCATTGCCCCAGTACTGGGCTGGGTAAGAATGAGAGCACCATGAATGGAAAGGAACCTACAAGGAAAAGGGGGAGGGACCCACTACTCAGGCTGAGAACAGGATATCAGGATGTTAGCACATCTTGAAAGCATGCATAACTTGGCTGAATCTATTCTTGCTGGAGAAATATTGTGGTATTGCCAACTGTATTGTTGGGGTTTTTTTTTAACCTTTCTAAATAATTGAACTTCTGCCAGGGGAAACCTGATGGTTTGGAATCTTTTTTAAAACTCTCATGTTACAATTTCATCTAAATCATCATTATCCATGCAAGTAGATGAACATTGCAGTTGATACACTGATTTATAATAATTACATTTATATTATAATGTGTATTAAATTATTTCACACTATTAGGCTAATTAAAAATAGAATAATTGTAACGCAAACTACAAATCAATTTCCTTAGCTTCTCACATTACCTCTTCAGTCATTCTTCATCACACTGTTTCCCTGAATCAATAAATACATATTGATCTGCATTTAAGGGTTTATCCATCAATTCTCCTCTAATCTCTACACAACATAGAAGTTTACGAAACATTAACAGAGAGTCTTTTAGCACCTTAAATACACTCATTTGTTTTAGCATAGCCTTTTGTAGGCTATCTCACTTCATGAGGTATACGTAATCTCATCCTCACTTGATAGGTATGCATAGCATATGGGGAGAGAGGAGGAGAAAAAAATGATGAAAGTGAAGACGAGGAGCTATGAGATGGAAAAAATGCAGCTGGTTACCATTATTATGTAAAGTTTAAAATGTAAGAGAGATGCAACACTAGATAAAGCAATCCTCTGGCTATACTATTTAATTACTTTAAGTACTGAGATAGAAACAATATTTGGTATCACAACTATAGAACATTATACTGTACAATCTTAAGATTTATTCCAGGTTTAAATACTCTGATTTGGCTGTCTAAAGTGTGTTCCTTGAAGCAAGCTTTTGCTGCGATTGAGGAGCTGGATGTAGATTGCTCATATTGCTATCTGCATACTGTTCCCGCAGGGTTTATCATTTGTATGTAGGAGAGGAATGCCCCATGCTAATGAGGGTTTAGTCTCCGAACTTGCACCACTTTTGACCCACGCTTGTATGGTGATTCCAGCACAGGGTTGCTTGAGCATTGATTCCTAGGGATGCTTGTAATTGACATGACCCTTTCTCTGATCCACATGCTGCAGTGTTGAAGCAGAGGACTTTAGTGAGCCAGATTCCCATGTTTCTGCCTGCCCTTCCCAAGAGTCCATCCAGACCTGCTGTCCAGAGTTTCCCCTCTCTCTACTGGAGAGCAGCCAGCCCTGCCAAGTACACCCCGACTTGCATAAAATTATCCAGGTAAGGGGGAGTCTGCTTCACATGGATCACATATGAACAATAGCTTGCCCGACTGAGGTATGTTCTCTTCACTACATCTTCCTTGCCTCTAGGAGAAGTTCTTGGAGATTGGCAGCTTGCATTTTAAACCAGTGCCGTCCAATCCACATTATTTCTTCTATTGCCCTCCTTCTGCCAAAAAAGAGGTAGGTGGATATGCTTTGCCTCCTTGCCCTGGGAGGCCTTTCTGAAGGAGCTGGAGGTTATTAAGAAACATGGAAGGTTTCAGTACTCAGACTTTGTATGTGATGGACAAGTGGCTTGTTCTCTGTTCAGGAGGAGCTGTCTCGTGATCATGCAGATAGGAAAGGCAGTGAAGACGTGGAGAGCTCAGAAACTGATGTGGCAGCTGATGAAGGTAAAGAAACTTGTCCTCACCTTGCTGCGCTTTGGACTAGATGCCAGAGAAGATGGCACAGTATGATTTGGTGATATGGGGCTCTTTTTATCCTCTCGCAGACTAAAAAACGATTATATATGCATGTGGACTACAGAAGGATGAAGTCCTTTGGGGGCTTACCACTGGGTCACGTTTCTCTTTGAGGTTAGCAGACTAACAGGATGGGCAAGGAATGTGAAGAATCCTGGCTCAGGGATGTCCTGGAGGTGTTGAGGCAGTTGATCTGCTAGGAATGAGCCCCAGGTACTTGGTTCAGATGTTCTCCCAGTTGTGGATATTTTTCTCCCTATGGCACAGAGATGCAAGCAAGCAAGACAGCTAGTTCTAGCTTTCCTAGCACTGTCTATCTGCCTGTCCACTGAGAAGGTCCAGGACAGCTCAAGGGCCCTTACAATGTGTGATTAAAATTTTCATGCTGTGTAGAGCCTTTCTGGCATAGTATAGCTTAGCTAGAACTTGTTAATGGACAATAGAATTCAGATTAAAAAAAACTACCTTGGTGCCTCTGTGGCTTAGAGGTTGCAGATCCCTCTGTGAAGCAGCTGAAGCTTGACAGCCAAACAAACGAGCCAATCATGGCCACAAGAGCTAGGACACCCAGTTGTCTTTCATGGAGAGTTTTACAAACATAGAGCCAGGCAACGTATTTGTTTGCATGAATACTACAGCTTCACGGCAGATTAAGAGAGGTGATGCAGATAGGAGAGTGTGTAGGAATATCAGGAGAGAAGTTTTAGCATGACTTGTGTACCTATTGTACAGACAGGCCTTTGGCTACTAGGAAGGTAAAATGGTCAGCTTACCTTCTGCATGAGAAAATGCACAAGGAGTGTCCCAGACTCAGAGCTGTTACCCATTACCACTTTTAGAGTTCATTGCAATAACCACAGCTTGGTTGCTCCATGGAATGCTGAGGAGGACCACATTCAGCTCTGTGAATCACTACTTCTCCCTTGGATTACACCTATATGCATACAACATACTCTGTCATATGACATACCACCGCCGTATATACATCTGGGTTTTGTTTTTCACTTCCAACACATCCATGACACAGTCCACAATGCAAATCTTCCACCCAGCTGTGGGGCTTTCTGTCCACCAACAACCTACCTACGGAGTTCTCCAAGGAGGGAAAAGTGGGGCAACACTAGCAACGCTTCTACTTAGCTTTTCTCTCTCCCATGCATTAACCTCTTGGGATAATGTTTTGGTTGTCTAAGGCTAATGAGACGAGGAGGCTAATTACTGTTTGGGTTAAAGCACTAAACAGTCTTGTTTTAATCAAAGGGGAAGCTTTTTTGAGGACAAGGGATAAATAGACCATCACGTTCTATACTTGAGATGAAAAGGCAAAGTTCAAAATAAATTAAAACAGTTTCCAGCTACAATTGAAAGACAACCACTTACAATCAACATCCTCTTGGAAGCAGAAAGAAAGATCTTCCTAGGAATTAACCCTTTCCTGGATGGACAGCATCACATCTTCCATCATGGCTAATGTACAATGCAGCACAAATCTCTCATTTTAGGGAGAGAAGCCCTCCAATTTCTGGTAAATGGATGGTTTGGATAAATGGTTTGAAATAAATGGGTGTTCAAATTTCCCACTCCCATTAAATTAGGTTAGTGAACTGAACCAATGACCAGGTGTGAGCTAAACTTAGCAGAAATCCAGGAAGGTTCTGTCAAGGCTGTTTTCTCTGGGACAACTAGGCAGTTAGTGGATCCCCCAAATACCCTTGAGGGGTAAAGACAATGTGTGATGCACAACCCCGAGTTCTGGACAGAATGCAAAATGTGACAAGCTGATTGCTAGGTTGACATCAATGTACACAATGCACTAATGAGGGAAAGGGGGGTTTCCTAAGGAAAGGGGTGGCGCATGCAATCAAGTCAAACCAAATCTTTTGTCTCAGAATTTCCTTTATTATAACTATAAATCTAAGCCTACTTACTATTTGGCATTTCTGAGGTAAGAATTACTAGAACAGCCAATCGTGTTCAGTTGAAAGACATCTCTTTCTAATTCAGCATTAAACTCATTGGCATGTACCCAAAGGCATAATCCTACAAGATGTCTCTGCCATTTGATTACACAAGCCACTCTTGCCTTTTTGAGAGGTCTAAAGTGCTGCACCTAAGCTAACAGCAATCAACTTTGAGTCAATATTTCTATAATACCTTGAGTACCTATAATACCTTCCTCCTGCACTTCAGCTTTTTTGAACTTGACCAATGAATTCCTTCTCATGTAGGAAATGCCTCTGGCTGTGGCATCGGCACAGAGAGTGATCCAGAATTGGAGGTGGAATATAGGGAGCGGCTGGACCATGAGTTCCTGGAAGCAGACTCCCTGTCGGACTCCAACACAGTGAACCAGGATGAGGACTCCTTCAGCGTCCTGGGAGACTCTCTGGCGGAGCAAGAGCTGCTCGAGCAGGACATGCCACCCCTCTTCGTGCACCTGACCTGCTCTGTAAAGCTACGCAGCCAGCACAGTTCCATGCCTGTTCGCTCTCTGCCCACCTGCTTGGGTGATTGAAATTGAGCCTGGGGCTCTGTGTTGGGGTGGTTAGGGCACGAGGATCACTGGGCCTGCATAAAAATTACCTTGAGCCTCCCAGAGAAGTGGTGTTGGGGTTTTCATATGGTTGAGGCCCAACCTGTCTGGGCCTTTAGCAAGAGGGCAAAACAAGTGTTCTTTCATCTGAGTAGTCTTTCATCTCTTTCTTTAGGAGAGGTGCTGAGCTGCCTTGAGAGCTGTAAGGCACTACACAGCATTGACCTCTGTGATCTCTGTGTGACACTTGACATTTTTGTCCTGACCCTTCCCCTGGAGATTGAAATGGTGAATGATTTGCATCACAATAGGTGAGACTCCAGAATTGCGGGCCAAAACCTGATGCTGCTGCCTGAGGCTGTAAAGTGTAGATGCCATGCTGATGGGTTTGGCTGGCTCAGTAATCCTTCCCTCTCCACCCTACAGGTACACCTCTGAGAGCAGCGTCTCTTTCACCCGTTCCCCAGGGCGGCCCTCCTCCTTCCGCTCTGATGATGAGCTTATGCATACCTTGGACAGGCTGCCGTCAACTGTAGATGATGGGTACTTAATCTTCTTTGTTCCCCATGTAGTAGCTGCACAAATGGGGGCGGGGGGACCACTGTGCCTGATCGTATTGTTCTTGCCCCATTTTCAAGGCATCCAGCACTCTCCAACCTTCCTGGAGTGCACAGACAAGCTATTGAAGCCACTATGACAGAGGTGAGTTCACTTGGGCACTGGAATTCCCACGAGGAAATATTCCTCGTGGCCGCACCTTCTTTTCTTCCACCCTGCTTCCTTGATCTTGGAATGTCACCAAGTACTAGGCTGTTAGCCCTAATGGGTCCAACTGTTGGAGGCAAGCTAATAACAGGGTCTGTGTTTTGCTTTATGCTCTGGACCTTGCCACGCTGCCTTTAATGTCTCAGATCCGCTGGCTCTTGGATGACGAGATTGTGTCTGCATTGCGCCACTCACGGCCAATCACCACGGACACCTTGAATCGCGTGGCGACTCATGTTTACAGTTCCCAAGGCCGTCCCAGTTGCCACTGTGAGGCTGTCCCTCTGCAGTTTGTCTTTGGTCCTGAGAGCTCTCTGGAAAGGTTTCGTGAGGTAAGAAAGGCTTCATCCTTATGACTCCCATTTGCTTTTTCCATGCAAGTGCGATTAGAACTCTTTAATTCCCAGATCTTGCAGTACAACCTCCGGAGTGAACTGCCTCTGCCCCAAGAGGTGTCTATATTATCTCAATGTTCAGCCACCCAGTTTTGCTTTCTGTTACAGAAGCTGTGCTTCTATAGCTACCTGTTGGTTGTGGTAAAGCAGTGAGGTAACCCTTTCTCTTGTTGGCAGGAGTTCCAGAGAATGACCATCCCAGGCTATGTGCTCAATGCTGAAGGGAATGATTTCTACTACGTTTCTATCAGTCGTCTGCATGCCTCAATGAATGGACCCAGCCCTGCAGTGACTCTTGAGAGCACCATGACGGGAGGCAGATGTGAAAGTAGCAGCAAGACAGAAAGCTCCTTGCTGTGCTCCACTCCTCCTGAAGAGGCTCCTGGACTCTGGGCATGGTCAGCAGGCGAGAGCAAGGCCGGATTGGAGATGGGAGAATTTCTAGGCCTAAGTAGCCAAGGGCATAGTGAGGTAGGTGGCTAGGGGGGATTGGTCTCGAATGAGGAAGTGGTAATGCTAATGTGCCTTGATGTTACAGTGGGATAGTGGCTGGGAAGAAGGCAACCTGAATTGTCCTCAGGCTTGGAAGTGAGCTCTACTGCCTCTTTGCAGGTGTCAGAGGACATTCTGAGGTTGGAACAGGCCCATACTTTGGATCCTGGCTCCCCAGAAGAGGAAACCACTCTGTCCCAGCCACAGCCCCTTCTTGGCTCTTCTGAGAAATGGAACAGTGAGAAATCACCCTCAACAACGCCACCTGTGGCAAGCCTGGCAGATTCTGTGACCCCAGGCAGGGAAGGTGAGGAGCTGTCTCTAACTGGATGTAAGAGCACGGACTTGGTGATGAATGGTGAAGCACAAGGGGCAAGAGTTCAGCCATGTGAAGTTGCTTGATATCGTCCTTCAGAGGTTGCAGTTCTATTTTTCAGAAGCATAACTAGTAGAATTGCATTTGAAGGACTCTAGGGAAGATTCTTATCTTATATTCTGGGAGAAGCAATGCTCCTTACGTTCCTTATGTGCAGGCAAACTTGGCTTTCCTCATAGTTCTAGCGGTTGCAGCTCTCACATACATTGCTCTAAGCTACCCAAGCTTACTTCTGCATTCATGACTTTTCTCACATTGTTCCCGTTTCAACAGTCCTGCAGTTTTCCAGTGCTGGGCAGAATGGACCATTTCGGAGACGTTTATGAAAGATGCATTCTGTTAATATTACAAGACAAACTCAGGGCACAATCCTAACCTGGATTTAGGCCGGCACACTTAGTTCAGCAAAGTTTGGCCAGCACAGGGACCACCATAAAGCGCGTTTGGACCACTCTCGGAGTCAGGGAGGATGACACTCATCTGTGTGCTGGCCTCTCAGAGTGGTCCAAATGTACTTTATGGTGTCCCTTGTGATAACCAAACTTTGCTGGCCTAACTACCAGACTAACTCCAGATTAGGATTGCGCCCTCAGTCTCTAAAACTGGACAAAACAAGGATTAGTAGAAATATTTCCCTGAGGTTGAAAGCTTTAAATTCCTCAGGGCTAAGCTACTCAGCTTTCTTAAGTTTTTATTTCTATAGTACTGTGTAAATCCAGTAGTAATAATATTGCAAGACTAATAATATAGTGGTTTAAATAGTTGTTTAAAATAGATTATCAGTGGCTGAAAAGCTTTTCAAAACAGAGAGCCACAGCACTCAGCTTCTTTGCAAACCAAAAGCTTCCAGCTGGCTGTGAAAGGGTGGAAGTGATTGACGGCATGTCTGGAAATTAAAGATGAATTCCTGTCCTTCTGCCAACACTGGAGAGCTGCTGGATGGTGATTTATACTATACCAGCATTTGAATTGTAATGTAAATCGCTCACGTTTTTATATATTGTTTTCAGCCGCCTTAGGTCCTCTTCAGTGTGGGAGAAAGGCAGGATAGAAATACAACACATAAATAAATAGAAATGGAAATGACTCATTATGAAAATCATTTGAAACAGATCAAATGATTGCTCTCTAAGGTCAAATATTGAACTTGGGTGGACTTTTGGTCCATTTCAGTTTTATACAACTGCCTTCAATATGTGAGTCCTTCTTAATTGTGAATCAGTATTTTGTGGTTGTTTCAGATAATTCTATAAAATGGATTTTTATTCCTTTTATAAGTAAACATTTTATATTTCATCTTTCCATTTTAAAATGAGACACTGAAGGTGAACTGCATCAGAAATTTGAGAACAATCAATTAAAAATAACGCATAAAGAAGGAGCTGTAGAGGAAACACCTTCTTATCAGGCCAAAGGTTGAAGTACCATAAGTAAAGGGGCCGGATGAGTCTACTGGGGCTCAAAATCCCACAGTTCATGCATAGTACCAGGGAAACCTTTCCCTGAATTCCTGCCAGTTTCACTTCTCATGGTGGCAGGAGATGCATCTGCATGGTGGCAGGAAACAGGAGCTCTGCATCTGAACTAAGTAGGATGGGCTGACTTATGTGGGAGAAGATGGTCCTTTAAGTATCCTGGTCCTTAGCCATGTAGGACTTGAAAGGTGATAACCAGCATTTTCAATTGAATCCTGAAACAAGCTGGTAGTGTTACACTTTTTAATAGTTATACTCTCACTGCCTTGAGCACACTCCTTATTCAAAGGGAAAGGCAGGATATAAATCATTTAAATAAAAATAATACACATCTCTAGTATTTGTTGCCTTGTATGAGACAGCCTCCTTGGTTTAATCTATCTGTATGTGTTTTTATTCTCTGGAGTTGCATTCCCTTGTTTTGTTTTTTACAAGCCAGTCAGCCTCTCATTAAATGCTATTTAGATTCCTCTTTTGTGAACTAGATTCAAAACAGAAGGGAGTGTGCTGAAAGTAACAAGGAGTTCTTGTCTATAAGCTCTCCTTCCTTCTCCCTTTAATTTGTAAATGCCTCCCTGGGCCAAGGGTTCAGTTTTAACCACCTCATTATTCTTGAAAGGCATTTATTCTCTTTTACTATTACACCATTTGCTGTGTCTGTACTTGTCTCTCTGCGTAGCTTCCTAATATGATAAATTACTTGTTTATCTTTGTTTGTACAAAAACATGCTTTTTTTGGATTTCGGAGATCTCTGTTCAGAAAAGATCTCTGTGTTCCTCAGGCCTGACTGTCAACAGCAAAGGCTCTCCCACCACACTTTCTGTCCTAGGGGTGCCCGCTAAAGTGCCTTGCTTTTTTGTAGCTCTGCTCCAATATTGATTTTTCTATAATCAAAACGGCTTTAGTGCTGATGGGCTCATGAGATCATAAGCTCCAGAAAGGCTGCTGTGAGTTGCCGTCACATTTCTTCATGTAGTCAGTCTTGCTTAGTTTCTTATATCAAACAACTCGTGTACCAGCCAGGGGACAAGGAACAGCAGCTTTGTGTCATCCTGGCATTTTTTCCCCTCCAAATTAACAGGGCTGTAAATCCCCAGTTAAGGGACCTCAGATGGATCTCTGGCTTATCATTAGGAGAGTGGGGGGGGGGGTGGAGCTGGGATCAATCCATCAAGGAGTTTCAGACCTCTCTTTTCCTGCAGGCTGTGGGAAGCAGCATTCCAGTCGGGTGCAGAGCCTGGTGTCAAGCCAGGGAAGCATGGATTCTGATCTCCTTCTGGGTGAGTGCATGAGCTGGGTCATCTTTGTATGGAAGGAAAAAGATGAGCTGTTCCTTATGAGGAGCAGTGCTGGCTTAAATCTAGAAGTAGCATCTTAGCTTTGGTTCTGAGTGGTCAGGAGACTGGAAACAAATCCTCAGACTCTCCAAGGTTCTCTTTGTTAGCTCCCATTAAGGATGAATCAACAGACTCACTCACAAGATTAGGGGTATCATTTTCCAGGGTATGATGGTGGCAGCAGTGATTCTGAATGTGAAGAGGCATTGATGAATGACCTGGAACTCAAGTGCCCCCTCATGCCCGACTTCTGGCTTATCATAAAGATTCTCCAGGACCGAGTTGAAGTCTCTTCCCACACACGGTAATTCCCTCTTTCTCATGACCCTTAGCATGGATTCTGATTGCCAAGAGAGTGACCATTGCTGTTGTCTGGAAGTATCTTGCAGTCGCCGTCCCCAGATCTTCATTTCATTTTAGCCAAAAGCTTCAGTTTTTGAGAGTTCCTAACTTCACTCATGGTCTTGCTTGCCTATTCCAACATGGGGCTGGTTAGGCTGTAACTGTACAACTTTGGGTTTGGGTTCAGGCAAGAAAAGGGAGATGATGTTTTGCCCTAGGTCCTTCTGGTCACAAATCCCACCGCTCAATGTTCTACTTCTGTCCCCTGCCCCCAACCCCCAGTCGCTACAAAGTCACTTGGGTCACTACAGTTGATCCTAATAGTCATTCAACAGCAACATGTATCATTCGTCTATATAGCGCACCTGTCGCTCATTGAACTGGGAGCATCCCAGACCCCTGAACCTTTCTGAAACCAGTCCTATTCCTTTCCACATAGGAGCTTGAGTGCAATGAAAAGAACCCTGAATGAAGAAGGGGAGTGTGTGCATCTTCACCGTACTGTGGTGAAGAAGGTTGGTGAGATCTGCCGCATTGTTAACCAGGTAACTAAGAGAAACTATCGCCCACTGCCCCTTAGATAGCAGGAATTGCTCTTGGCAGGCATATTATTTAACAGCAGCTTTCTGCAAAATTCAGTTCTGCAAGTTCACTGAAATCAAAATAAATTATGTCGTGCAAATTATGAGAAAAGTCAGGAAGCTGTACATCTATAATAATTTGTAAATACAGTGATTGACTTTTTCCTCTTAATTTTGAATATTGGGAAACCAATATTCTGAAAACTGATGCTTTCAGTGAGGAAACTGGAATTCTCAGGTGCTGGAAAAGTAAAAAGTAAAGTACACTGGACGGCAGATTCTGGCATGATTTCAGCCTTGCAGATAAACACTGTCTTTTGACAGTGTCTTTGGAATATGAGGTGGGCACAAATTGCAGCCAGTTTGGGCAGCTACTGCCAAGAGGAAGAAACTGTTGTCAGACCTATAAGAGATGAGAAAGCATGCCAGTCCACCTGTGCTGTTCCCTTCCCTCTACCTGCAGCGGCTGCTGCTACAGGATCTGCATGACAGCCACATTTGCAATTCTCTGCTGGTTGCTGAGAGTGAAGAGGACATCTGGAAAAGCGAAACACCATACACCTACCGGCCACGGACTGGACCTGATGGTAGGAGCTTTAAGCAATATTCCTGCACAACATTTACTATTTCTCGCTGGTGTACTGAACCTCACAGTTCCTGACTTGCCACTATCATGGTGAGGTAAGCAGCAACTGCTTTTGTGCCCTTGATCGTGGTATTTGAGATCCAGACACCTTGACAGTACCTTATGTGCTCAGACCTTGGAAGATCCTCCACTTACTTTTTCATGGTTTTGTCAGCAGTGATAAGTAGACCATGATTTTATGCACAGGACCAATAGGAACCTCCTTCAGGACACTTGTTGCTCATTGCTTTTTTGCTCAAGGGTATATGGGGGAAGGGAAAGGGACTGGAAGTAAGTCTCTCTGCTGGCTGCTTGGTGGAGAGCTGAGCTGCTGACTGACCTTCTCCCTTGTGCAGATTACCCTGGAGAAGAAAGCTACCAGCCCCGTGACTACCTTGCAGCCACCATGCAGTTCATGCCTGGACATTTTGCCTGTGATGCAGTCTGGAGCACCACCATCCATGTCCATTCACGGCTCAAGATGGGACCCAACATGGGTGTTGCACGTGGTACGTGTCTGGATGCTGGCAAAACTTTCTAGTGGGGAAGGTTTATAGGGGTTGCGGTCTACTAGTGATTATAAATCCATTGTTAGGGTTGGACAGAGGGCTGGATTAGTGAAAAGCGTGCGGAGGAGTAAAATTAGGGAACAGAATGAGTGTTGGCTATGATAATGAGTGTTGCATTGGGCCAAGTCTTGCAGTTGTAAGCCATCTCTCTGTCCCCCCTGCAGCCATCCAAGCCCTGCGCTCTGTGCTCAATGCCTTCTCAGTCGTCAACAGAAAGAATATGTTTGTTTACCAGGAGCGATCGACCAAGTCTGTTTTCTACTTGCGGTAAGGTTCAAAGTGCCCCCATGTAGCCGCCTTTGCTAGTTCATACATCTTGGTGCTTCTCACCCCCCAGTCTGCAAGCAGGGGAGCCCACATGAGCCGTAGCCCGTTTCCTCTGCTGCTTCCTCAGTCGTGTCTTTGGAACAGTCTCCAGCTCCATCTCTCCTTGGCTTACTCTTTCTCTTTTCATACTGTGTCCCAGGCTCTCTGAAACCACTTCCAGTGGGAAGATTGGGGAAAGTGAAATGATTCCAAGCCTTGCATTCCGCTCGCTGGCACTTTCCCGCAGCCAAGAACCCATATACACCGAGGATCTTAGCGTGAGTCTCTGTTTCGCTCACAAAGAAGTCCCTGGGCCCTTAGTGCGAGAGAGAGCAATGCACACAATATGAGCTCTGTTCTCTTTCCAGAAAGCTTGACATTCAGTTGCACCTTCTCAGTCTTCCTTCGTTCTCCTTGATAGGGCTCTCGCTCCTCTTTGGAGACAACCTCTTGCCGCAGTGTGGACTCAGCCCGCCCTGTGAGTCAAGTGGACAGGCATATCCAGCTGGTGGTTCATGGAGTGGCGCAGGCAGGTAGGTTACACACACTCACTGTAACATCAAGGAGGAGAGGATGGGGATATGCAGCAATCATGCTACTACTAGCGACTTTTGTGTCCTTTATGATGTTTGAAGGAAAGACAGGCCCTGGATGGAGTAGTGGTGTTCTTGATAAGGTTTTTGACACTCTTCATCCAAAAACAATAAATAAAATCAAGCCTCTTACTGCTTCTGATGTCTGCCATCTGCTCTTCTGGAATCTATTTAATGTTTAGTTAAAGTTAAATTTTCCCTTTTTGGCTTCACTGCTTCAGGCTTCTTTGTACACAATACCATACAGGCATTTCTGGGACAGCCTGGCAATTGTGATACAGTACACGAATGCATAGGTGGGATCCTTTATAAGGAATTTTACTGATGCAGCAGTTGCAAAGGGAATAGGTGGAACGTGAATGGTACAAGGAGTAAGAGGGTGATGGATGAACTGCCTTGAGCACCAGATTTTGTTTGCATAGGAAAAGGCAGTGTAGAAATCCCCAAATAAATAAATAGTAACTTAGAAATTAATGGGCGACTTTGTATTCTGTCGGACAATGGAACAAATGGTTTTGCAGGGTGTGGGGAGACAGTGGGAGACAAAGGGAATGTGCTACTAGATGTGACAGAGCACCGAGCTAAGGAAACACATCTTATGACCATTTGTCTTCCACCTTTCTAGGACCTGAAATCACAGATGAGCTGGTGAAGGTTCTGCGCAGGCGCCTGGATGAAGCCACCCTGGACATAATCACAGTCATGCTTGTGCGGAACTGCAAGCTCACTCCAGCTGATGTGGAGGTAATGGCCATCTCCCAAATCGGATGGACGGAGCCTTTGACGTTCTCTCTCAACCAGTCTGGTTTGTTTCTCCCAGCTGAGCTTTTTGTTCCTTGGCTGAAATCTCCAGGCCTCTGGGATGGATGCATTCAGGTGCCTGACTAGTGACAAGATCTTCTCTCTGCAGTTCATACAGCCTCCAGGCAGCCCACCCACTGAAGTGCTGCAATTTATGCTTCCTCCTTCCTGCTTGCCCTGGCTCCCAGCTGTAGCCTGTTACTTACGCCAGAACCTACTGATTTTTCTGCACACTCCTAAGTACACAGACAGCAATGTGGAGAACCACTTCAAGGTGAGTGGTGGTGGGGCTGCCTGTGTGTGGTGTTGCATGTTAAAGGATGTTGTGTTCACTGCAGTGTTTATCTTACTATGGGGAGAACTAGAGCATTTGTGCCAAGAACAGTGATTGCTTTGTGCCTGTGTTGATGAGGTAGGCCCAGCTACCACTGGACTAGGCAATGAGCCATAAACAGGACATGGCAACTACCCATCTGTCTGTATGGAGACTTTTGTTGCCCCTCTTGAGTATCACCACCCAGGTTCACCTATCAAATAACTGGTGCTGTGACAACAAATACATGAAAATGGAAAGACAAGTCCAAACTGGACCATACCTGTACTACCCAAGTCGGGTTTCAGTGGGTCTGTTACTTGAATGGGGGCAAGTCCAGCCCCCCTTCCAGCTTGCCACTCCCCTTTAAAATCTGTTACTCCAAGCACACTCCACCAGTGCAGCCTGCACCTCATCACATGCCCATCTAATTAGGGAAGCAGGCAAGGAAAGGAAGTGGGACAGAACCATACAATGATCTGGAGCCCTCCAGTTCCTCTTCCTTACCTTGAAGTCCTCCATCTGCTGTCACCTCCACTTCACTCCCCACTGGGACAGTCCTGTCCTGATCACTCACTGATGGGAGCAACTGAAACAAGAGAGCCCCATTGCTACAGCTCTTGTGCTGAAATAGCTTGTGGCAGTTGTGCTGGAGGAAAAGGTGGGCTGCTGCTATCCCAATCTTTGTAAAAGGTGAGCGAGAAGAGGATCAGTGTGCTGACTGAAGTGGCTGATTGGCTGTGGACAGATAGGTTTTGAAATAGGTTGGGAGATCTCAAGTGAGAAGGTAGATCTTACACTGACCTGCCCTGGAGCAAACACCTCCTCCACTAGTTTGATCCCAGCCACAGAAAGTCAGCATTACAGTACAATACAGTTTTTCATGGTTAGAAATAAATGCTTGTTGTACTATCAGATTTTTCCAGTCCAATGAAGAGTCAAAGTCTGATGTTGTTCTGTATTGGGTAATGTTTTGCCATCCTAGAGTGCATTCTCATCTAAGGAGGAGACATTCCCCATCCGTGTGCTGATGATGTTTCTTGTATTATTTTTTCAGCACTATTTCCACCAGAGCAATAGTCCTGACCTGGATCTCTATCTGTACAACAAGCCTGGAGGCCAGGGCACCGGTGGCAAAGGTAATAAGCATCATTCTGTTCCGCAGCCAGCTTCTGTTCTTCGGGTGGAGCAGTCTGTAGAGGAAAACAGCCATAGACATCTTCTGGAGCTCTGAGTTATGTGCATGGAAGAAGAAGATCCTGCTGAAGAGTAGTCTTCCTGCTGCTTGACCCATGTGACCTGAGCAACCAGTGGATGGCCCTTGCGCTCAAGTGCACCTCCCACTTGAATGGTGCTGTGTGCAGCAGTAGGATGAGGGGAGCTTAGAGCGTTGAGGCCGTCCTCCAAAGAGCCTCGTATGTTATCAATCAATCAACAGTATTTATATACCACTTTTCAACAAAAAGTTCACAAAGCGGTTTACAGGCAAAAAGGTAATATAGTAAAAAAAACCTGTTAATGCAGTGATGGGGCCTGCTGACCACATCGTCACTGAAGCTAGGAAATAGGGCCAAAGATCACATGCCTTGTATGCAGAAAGTCCCAGCTTCTATCCTTCCATCTCCAGATGAGGCTGGGAAAGACCCGTTTTAAAATCCTAGAGATCCACTGCCATTTAGTGTAGACCAGCAGTTCTCAAACTCTCATATAGAGTTTGTGCTGCTCTTTTTGTGAGACAAAGGAATAACTGCAACACAATTGCGCCATATCTGGGGACCCAGGGGCTTTTGTTTTACTCACCCTGTCTGCTACGACCTCCAAGGGGTGCAAGGAACCTAGCAGAGCCCTCTGCCAGGCTCCCCACGCATCAAAACATTGGGAAAAAATGCAATTGCGACCCACAGCACAATCCTGCACTGCCCGTTGCACCAACGCTCCATCACAGCGTCAGCGCAATGGCCCTAGCGTTGATGCTGGAGCGCCAAACAGCACTTCCGCGGTGGCGCTAGAGCAGCAGCGGTCCTGCTGCAGCCACGCTGAGCCTTCCTTGCGCTGACCAAAGCCAGTCGGCGCGAGGGAGGCTCCGTGTGGGGGGAGGGGGGAACTGGGTGGGCTTGGGAGGTGGCCGTACAGCCACTTCTGAAGCCTGTCAGCGAGGCTGCGCGGCCCCGATTTGGCCGCGCAGTGCAGGTATTTAGGTATTTAGCGAGTGCAGATCTAAGGAGCATATATAATAGGGGAGGCAGGAGTCTCCCCTACGGTAAGGGAGCGCATGCTCCCTTGCCACGGGGAGGCTGCAGCCTCTCCTTAGCAGCGCTGGATATGGTGCTGGGCCGTCAGCCTCGCCAGTCCGGCGCTGCTTAGGATTGCGTCGCCAGTTTCACAATTGCAACCTGAAAGTGGGTTCCAATTTTTTCCATCTTTTGAGGTGCAAGGAGCCCTGAAGAGGGCTCCATGGGGCTCCGTGCACACCCTGGGGGCTGCAGCAGATGGGTGAAAAAAACAAAAGCCCCCATGTCCCCAGCTGCGGCAGTCATGTCACAGCCATTCCCCTGCCGTTGAGGGGCATCTTTAAGGGAACAAAGATAGGCTGGTGAGAACCACTGGTGTACAGTACTGACCTAGATGGAACCATTGTCTGATTCTGCATAAGATGGTGGAAACTTTCACACTGGTACTGCTGCCTTGTGACTGGTTTGTCTCTCTCGCTCTGTGTGTGTGTGTGTGTGTGTGTGTGTGTGTGTGTGTGTGTCCTGTTGCCCAAAGTCTTTACCATATTGTGTATATATGTGCGTGTTCTGTCTCCCATATTACTTTCTTCCCTTTCCACCTTCACTATGGTTTGATTGTGCAAGCCAAACACCACCTCAAAGTGTGTCTGAACATTCTTCTATCACATAGGTTCCATGTTGGATCTTGTGCAGCACCTGTTTCCACCTTCTCAGTTTCAAGGTAGTTTCCTGTAGATTCCAGAATTCCACTGAACCTTTCCAGTGCTGCTTTCATCCTCATTCTGATTTGTGCCTGCTCTGATTTTGGCTTCTGCTATGGTACCTGCTGTATCACCCACTTTTTGTGTCTTGTGTCTGTTGCCCAGTTCTCGTCTAGCAAATGTTTTCCTGGCTCTCACCCTCCTATTGCCTGGCTCCAAGGAGACCCTGACTGGAGCTGAACTAATTGTTTAAATAATTCAGGGTGACTACATGAATCAGTACCTGCAAATTTTGAATTGAGAATAGAACTATTTTTTCTATTCAGAGTGCAAACTTCTATAATAGATCCCCCCTTAGGTTGTTGAAACAAAGCTCCCCACTGGTTTGAGGTGAGTATATTTGTGGAGCAAAAGCTGTTAAAAATTTTGGTGCTTTATTTTGTGAGTCGGTAGGAAATTGTTTTTCCATCTAATCCTGGAGCTGAGGAAGAGACGTTCCACAACTCTAGCATTAGGTGGAAGAACACTATCTTCCCAACCCAAAGCACCAAAATATTTTTTAAAAGACACTTTGGTCCATCAGTGAGGGACAGAGATGCTAGAAATTGGTGAGAGGCCGATTGGTAAGGTGAGGTTACTGGGTATTGTGGGATATCCAACAGATGGCTTTTGCTTTTACGCTAAGTAATTGTCATGCATGAGATCAAGCAGAAATGTTCTCCCTATGCCCTTGAGTTGCTTAGTAGTGGAGTGGGGGCAGCGAGCCATCTGGCATGGCTTGTTTAGCAGGTACACTATTTGCCTGTGCTTGTAACTTTCAGGCAGAGTCTGGATTGAGCCAGATAATCTATGGTTATTTACTTTGTGTTCTGCCTTTCTGTCTCTGAAAAGACCCCCAAGGCAACTTACAACATTTTAAAATAAATGCAAAAGGAGCTGCTGTTGGGCCTCTTTTCTCAACTGACGACTGAGTAAGTAAAATAATGTTTGACATGTTTCAGAACCAGCCATGCCTGGAATCAGAGCATGTTGAAGGCAGGGAAGACTACTGTGGTTTGCATTTATAGGGAGGCTCACCGCATGCCTGGTTTAGACTTCCTTTCTCTTGTGGTTTGGCAAGCAGGGACTACTGCCTGCATATCTCTTCCTCTTGTGCATGTATGCCTGATGCAAACATTAGAGATAGAGGCAATAGGAGGTTGTGGGGAGATGCTGCTGCTGGAAACGGTATTGAAGGCAGGAATCCAGGAATGCTGTATTTCCTAGATGCACATGCCTCCAGTTCATGGCCTAAAAGAGAGATGGTGTGGTGTGCAGTGTGTCTGCCAGTGCAGAGCCCATGTTTTGCTTAAGGCAAGAATCCCTACTTCTGTCTGAGGACAGTTTCCCTGGTTAGGTGCCTAAAACGTTGTCAGTGCCTCCAGAAGTTGGCCATGGATTTTGAGCCCTTGGCCGTTTGCATGGGATTCTCAGTGTCTGTCTGGGCGAGATGGCAATGGTGTGTTTCTGGTGCCATTGCTTTGCCCTTCAGGCTTTTTCCAGTGGTCAGGAGTAAGTAGAATTGCCCAGTGCAGGGGCTGAGCTGCTTTTCTGCTGCCTGTCTGCCAGGTGTGCAAACAATGTCTGGAGACAGATGATCTGCCTTCTGTGCTGCTTTTGCTGGTTGGACTGTTCTGAGCCTGTGAAGAACACCCGCTTCCTGCAGCCCTTCCCCAGTCTCTTCTCTCCTCATGTGTGAATGAAGACATACTGTGCTGACTTCCGTGGCTAATTTTTTTCACCCCTCCTTGCCCATGATCTTGTTTTTGCATATGATTTTTCTTTCCCTCCTGAGTTGCATCCCAAGGTCAGCTGTGTGTCTGTCACAAGTACCCTAAGGCTTTGGTTTCCTAGACCCTTGACATTCATGGAGGACCAAGGACTTCAGGGCTCAGGCAGGTCTTTTACTTCCGCTGCAGGCATTGCATGCATTTCCTTGTCCTTTGTGGATGACCGTGGAAAACCCATCTCATTGACTCGCTGGGTGAGGCCTCCCACTTCTCTGCTGAGCACATCTTTCCTTCAGGAGGACGATTTTGAGAGCTTGACTTCTGTCAACAACTACCAGTCAGAGCCTGGCACGTCACAGCCAGGTGGGAAGATGGGGTATCTGCATGCTTTCTGGGCAGGGTGGCAATTTACCAGCAGAGAGCGGACTGAGCATCATGGCTCTCACCATGCCTGTTCAGGAGTCCAGGCGGCCCCCATTGTTAGCACAGGGCCAATTTTGCCTTTTCCAAGGCGCTCCCTTGTGATGCTGGCTTCTCTTTGACAGCCCTCTGTCCTCTGGTGCGTCTGGACATCTGGGAGAAGGGCAACATCAGCTTGCTGCAGCTGTCCGAGAGGCTGCGCAGCACTCTGCGCCATGCCCTGTGTGACGCCCTCATGGAGTTCCGGGTGCTGCCCAATCCACTCTGCATGGAGCCATCCACTGAGCCGGAGGATCAAGGGAATGTTGGTAAGAGCCTGCTTTGGGGGCTGGCACAACTCCCAGCTTCCACTCATGGGATCTGTGAAAGTATTATACAAATGCACACTATCCCACAGGTGATTTTTATGTTGCCTTTTGTGAAGCCCTAACTTGCTGGGCATCATACAGAGCAGGGACAACCCTCTGACAAAGCAGCCTCCCAAGTGGCACAAGGTCAAGCCCATGAAAGCAAGGAAATCAAAGGAGCAGAAGACAGCCCTTCTAGAGGGGCCCCGTGACAGTCTTTCTCTAAGGGTTGGAAAACAAGTCAAGTTGTTCTGTAATCAGTTTGGCTTGGGACATGTGCATCTTTGCAGTGGCTTCTGATGGGTGCTCTGCTTTCAGGAAACCTGCGCCGAACAATGTCGGAGACCAAGGGACTGACTCGTCCTGCTGGAGTCAGAGCAGGTCCACCCTCTTTGCATTTTTCTGCGCCCCCTGCAGTTGTAGGCGAGCCTGTCACACCAGCCAATAGGATGGGACGACGCAGCTTCTGGGACATGCTGGTAATGACTCCGTGGGAAGATAGAGGATGGGTGTGGGTGCTGGGCAGGGAAGGTCAGCCCAAACAAATGAACTATGGATTAAAGAACCTAGTGCAGACCTAAATGACTTGCAACCCATGAAGCCAAACTCAATCCATCAGCCACGGCATGGCTGATATTGCATGGCATTGTGGTATGGCAGGTGCTTGACAACTCTCTTATTTTTGTTGTCCTAGGCAAGCAACAACACAGGATGAGTGGCCTGACATGGCAGATGGGCTGGTTTTCGCATACATTATACTGGCTTGGCATGACAGCTAAGAGCATGATTTATGAGTCAAAGAACATTCTATTATACGATCCACTAAGGCACTTCACACATGTCTATGTTTCTGTTGCCACCAACAGTACCCCACAATTAATATGTTATTTAGTACCCTGATCTACCTTATAAGATTGTGTGTAAGGATTCCTGTGAGCGTGTATTTGAGTCCTTTGAACACATGAAAAGGAGGAGAAAAAAGCTGATGTAATACAGGTGTTTCTGGACAGGCAAGTGCCTGAAACTATCTGTGCCAAAGAAGTGGGGGAAGGCATAGCAATCAAGGCCCCCTTTCAGTCCCTTGCTTGGTTTTCAGAGTAAACCAGAGATGGTGGAGCAAGGAAGTCCGAAGACCACAGATGATATCGTGCTGGAGCGGCCTGAAGAGAGTCGCACCCGCCGCCGCCACAAGACGGAGAGCGTAAAGCAGCCTGCAAGCCAGGATCGCACTGTGGAGCAGGGGCAGGCCCAAAGGCAAGCACCTGTAACCTCTTTCTGTACCTTGCCTTCAAAGGAAATTTGAGAGGGGGCAATTCTCCGGGCCTAAGTCCCATGTTCTCTTTCTCAGCCTGAGAGCACAGCTTCTGTACAGAAAGCTCCTGGGCCCCTCAGAAGTGAGGCAGGGGGTGCCCTGCCTGCTACAAGGACCCAGTTGTTGGTGCTGCTGAGAGCAGCTTGGCCCAAGGTATCACTGCTGTCCCTGGTCATTGGACTCCCGCATGCATTTCAGGAGGGTGGGGATCTCGTTTTGGCCTGGTTCTCCTTTCTGGGTCCCTCTTTGTTCTTCACCGTTTTCACCTTTCTCCGTTTTCACCTTGAGTAACTGATGCTCTCTTCCCAGGCGTCGGGCCTGCCAGCTAGAAGAGGGGGATGCAGGAATCTTGCACCCAATCTTCAGTCAGACCTGCCAGTCCTGGATGGCATTCATGAACCGCTTGGGTAGGTACTGAAGCCCGTGTCCTATTTTTTGCAAAATCCTTTTCTGAATTCCACTCTGGAGATAGATGCCCAGAACTTCTGTTGTTCTTGGAGGCTTAGAAATGCTGAGCTTAAAATTGTGCCTAATC
>JAJKFI010000055.1:2804012-2840722 GCA_029204185.1 Lerista edwardsae
TTGTTCTTGGAGGCTTAGAAATGCTGAGCTTAAAATTGTGCCTAATCTCTGCATTTCGGGGAGAAAAGTTGCAAATGCAGAGGTGATGCTTAAAGGCTCAGAAACCAGAAGAGAGACTGACTGAATGGATGGTCCACTTCCCTATCTTTGTGGCTCTGAGGGCAGGCGGGCAGGCCAGGGCTCTGTTTTCCCACTGCTACTTTTGGTCTTGCCAAACGGTTCAAATACTGTGATAACCTGAGTGTTGCAATCAGAACAAAATTATATTACTTCATTTGTAGTTTAGGTATTTCTGAGCGCAGCATTTTGGGTAGAGGGTGTGGGAGGATGACATGCATACAGTGTGCTGTGGATGCATCTCTCTCTCCATCATACATGTATGAATTCAGCTGTGCTAAGTGAGGGGATTTTGTTGTTGCTGTATTGTCCTTATTTCCCCTTCCTGCCCATGATCTTCTTTCTTTCTGTGGTTGCCCCAGTGCATCAAGCAGCCCTCCAGGTCTTGATGACCACAGAGTAGTAGTTTTTTCATACCAGCCTTGCCTTTGGAAGTGTTTTTGCTTAGCTTTTGCTCAAATCCTGCCGCTTCTGACAGACACTTTTTATTGTCATTATACATGACATATAATACATATATTATGGTATTTCCTTCTCTGTGCAGGTTGTCCCTCTGTGCAGCAGTGTGCCATGGAGAGCGTCTCTCGTTTCCTGCTCTCCTCTATCATGCTGGAGGTGGTAAACATTGTCATTTCGTTGGCAAATGATACCGCGGTCAAAGTGTTTGAAAAAGTCAGGTAGGTGCTGAACTTGCTTGAAAATTGGCCTGTGGGGAAGTCAGCATTGTTAGTAGGGTGGAAATGATGCATGTAAGACAAGGGGCTGGATCTGTGGGTTGGACATTACTGCAGAGGCGGAGCGTGGGTATAGTCCGGGGTGGGTGCTGGCGGCAGTGGGGCGCCATTGCGCGGAGTGAACCGCGTGCTAACCCGCGCTGTTTGGCCTGCCCGCCCTCCCTGGTGTCCGTTTCGCTCCAAAACGGAGCTATTCTGGGCGCAGGGAGGCGTGGCGGGGTGACGCACGGGGGCAGGGTGATGTGTAGGGGGCACGGTTTTGTCGCCCTGCCATGGGCGCACTCGGCGCTCAGTTCATCTCTGCATTACTGTGCCTTCATGTTGTTCCTTGTTCTTTTTTGGCAGCTGTCCCCAGGGTGTGTCCTTTGTGCCATATTCCCTGAGCCCAGGCACAAATGCCCGACCTGCTGTCATTCGACAATTCATTCTGCTGGGGCGAAGTTTCCACCAGTGGCGTTACAGCACTGAACAAGGTGAGTGGCAGAGTGGAGGATTTGGCAGCACACTCTGTCCTTACTGCCTCTGGGTCCTGGCAGGAATCTCAAGGACTGAACTCCACTTTGTGACTTCCTCCCTATCTTTAGCCCTTAAGGGATTCCAGCGTTTTGAGGCCACTGAACTTGGCTCTGCAGAAAAAGGCTGTGATGTTGCTCCCCGGCAAAGATTTCTTTTCATGGAGATTATTGACAAAAAGGTGGGTCGTGCCCATCCCCTGCAACACCCCTGGGTGCTGGAGCCCTCCTAGTTTGGATCAGCAGACTATGTCTCATGGGCTCCCTTGTTTCTCCTTCCCTTGCAGTTGGTGCTGTACACCTACAATTGGTCTGTGGACCTGGGCAGTGCCCTGACCAGCTCTCTCACTCGCTTGCTACAATGGCAGAATGCCCGTGCCCATGTTGTGCACTGTCTGCTCAGCCAGAAGCTCGGACTTTTCCACCACTACTGCTACATGGACACACCTTGGCATGAGGACAGCAAACAGGTACCCCAGGCTCAGTTGCAGTCCTGGCCCCTGTGCCGCCTGGGGCCAGGACTGCAAAATGCCTCCACCAACCCCCATAGCCTCCAAAAATGCCTCCACCAACCCCCATAGCCTCCAAAAAATGGGTGGCAATGGGGGGCACAGTGCCGTCCCCTGCTGGTTGGCACCCCAGGGTATTTGCCCCCCTGATCCTCCTTTACTTCTGTCCGTGATACGGCATTGCCTATGCATTCCCAGGTTGATCTTGCATGTGCCCCTCTGCCCCACAATTGGCTCTCATTGCATTTCTCCGTGTCTAGGAGCAAAATCCTTTTCTGAATTCCACTCTGGAGATAGATGCCCTGATACGGAGCTCCAGTGTCCCCCCAAGCAAAGAGCAACGTCGGCTCAGCAGCTCCTCTCGCATCTTGCAACCTCTGCACTTCCCTCCTGACATGGTCCCCTTTGATGAGGCCCTTCGTGATGTCTCAACCAACAGATCAGTCCTTCATAGCCTGGAGCTGAGTTCCCTTGACCGTGTGGCCCAGCATGGAGCTCAGTTCTTGGAGATCAAGAGCTCAGAGAGAAGAGGTAAGTGGAAGAATGAAAGTGGTAGAGGAAACTCCTTGCAGTTGTGTCAAGGGTGGGGAGGAGCGGGTGGGATGCTGCTGTCAAGGGGATTTCCTGAGCAAGGCAGTAACTTTAGCTTCAAGAGTGTAAGCAGGTGGGCGGGCAGGGAAGAAGTGGCACAGAATAAAGGCAGCATGCATTGCACCTGTGGGAGGTTTCCTGAGATATCCCATCTCCGCTGTGGTTTCTGACATGAAAGGACATTTGCAGCTCTGAGGGAGCTTGAGTTTTCAGCAGAGTTTTCAGCTTGTCAGAAAAGGAACCCCTGCTTGAAGAAGGACCTCAGGCTCTGGTCCTGCTCCCCTCAGCTCCTGCTCCTGTTCCACAGAGCTGGAGAAACAGATGAAGATCGAGAATCTCTTCGTGACCTGGCAGCAGCGATCGGCACAGTCCAACATGCCCATCAGCGTAAGTTCACGTGAGCCAGGGATGTCGGCAGTGTGTGGGGGTGAGGGGCGTAATGCTGCTTTCATAACGTGCGTTTGGCCTTGTTTGGGAACAAGTGAGAGGGAAGTCATGGGGGAAGATGAAAGGACAACGACTTTAGAACTGAGCAGGGGAATAGATGCTTTTAAAAGGTCATATGTATGGAGGAAAAATCTATCATGTTACAAATCAGGATGACTGTATACAACTTCCAGGTTTTAGGGGTAGCCTATTTTTGAATGCCAGGGAGGGGCAACAGGTTACAGGCATCTTGTTGTCTTGAGTGCTCCCACAGACATCTGATGGGTCACTGTGAGATACTGGAAGCTGGACTAGATGGCCCTTGGGCTAATCCATTAGGGCTCTTCTTATGTTCATAGGTCTGTAGTATTTTGGACATACCCAGCTGGAAGCCATACCCAGTTTTACAAAAGCATAAGCTTATTTTATTATGAATTAAACAGTTCACTAGACTGAGGGCTAGTTCACACACTTGAATGGCCCCCATAGAATCCCCCAGCTTTTCCAGGTATAGATATTGTTTGGAGTTGTGTGTTATGCAAGCCAGTTCTCCGCTGATAGGCTCTTCCTGTGATTTCCATGATGCTTGCAGTATCAAAAAGTACCACTGTCATCAGGGAAATTGTGAGAAGACTGTAGCTGGGAGGTCAGTTCACAATTGTCACAATTTCTCACGTTTCTCACCAAACCCATTTCTCACAGCCATGGGGCACTTCCTTCAGATATTCTGAGGTGTAACTTCTCTACACCATCCCCATGTTCAAGAATGGGGAGGTAGGTTTTTGTGCAGTCCATTCTCCTATGGGACAGGCCTTTGGTCATTGCTTACTTTGCCAAATGGTTACCAGTCCTGTGTGAGCAGCAGTTCATTAAAATGTGCACAGTACAAGAACAGTACAAAATGTAAGTGCCCCAAATGGCTTTTCTGAAGTGTATGTTCACAAGACAATGCAATCTAGATTGGGCAAGCAAAAGGTGTCTTCTCCCAAAGTTCATTATGAGCAGGAGGGTTTAATATAGTAGGAACTGTCAACACGAATAGAAAGATGAAACTGGAATGTGTGTTGCCTTAGGAGTGTTTGTAAAGGGGACCTTTTCATGTGGTTCTTGGTCCTTGCAGTCTTCTGCTTTTATGGTACCTCTAGTTTATTTAATGAATACACTTGAAATTTCAAGGCAGCTTGCAGCAAAATCCATGACACATTTTGGTGTCAGTCAGACTATGTATCCAGCGCAAAGATCAGGCTTAAGGGCATGTCGGCACCATCTGTTTTTCTTGAGGTGCATCTCAGGACTTGCTAGAAGCAGCTGCTTCAGTCTATGCCTGGTTGCCTTTGAGTTTGTAGTAGGAAAAGTTAGTGTCTTATGAAAGAAATAAGAACTTCTGTGCTAGCTTCCTTGCCATGTATAGAGAGATAACTCTGCCTCATTGCTTGCCATGTGAAACAGCAGTCTGGATTGTCTACCTGACAGTACACTAGTACAGGCACACATGCCTCATTCTGACACATCACCAGGTTGAACTCATTATGCTAAACATGACAGGCACTGACACAGCTGAACTAAAACTGTAAGCCTTTTGAATTGAAGTTTGGATAATGAAAAGAAGAACAGAGGCAAGATGTTGATTTCTTATTGCCAGAGATTTTCTTAAGCATGCTTGCTGAATGCCACAACTTCATTTCTCTAGGTTCCGTGGACAGGTTGTCATGCTTGTATATGATACCATTGGCCAGGATCTTGGCAGCAGTTTCTGTAGCAACCTAGCCCCCTTCTATTCACCACCTAATTCCGTTAGGCAGCATAACCACAAAGAATATGGAACATGGCCTAAGGGTATATGATGGTTACTTCCTATATGTATGTATGCAGCTTGCGGATCTGGAAACCCTGAAGCAGTCATCACGCTTGGTCCATTATTGTGCCACACCACTGCTCTTCGATCCTGTCTTCCGGCAGCAGATCCAGGCTGATCAACAGGGCAAACCAGAGGGAAAGGTGAAGAAATGAAGGGGGATGGACCCAAGTGCCTATCATCCCATAGCCACTCCCATTGTCTCAGGATGGTAGGGAGAAGAGCAGTCCAGTGGACATAAATCTCTGCTTTGACAAATTGGGCTGCTCCCAACCGTTGGGATTGGGTTGGCAGGAGGCTGACAGAGTCCTACTAAAGAAGGCATCTCCTTGCCAATAGGGCTGGCTATACCTACTCTGTGCACATTTCCTTCTTGTGTGTAATCAAACCTGTTTCCTGTGGTTTGGCAAAAGACCAGGACCCAAATGTCACTCTAGATCCCTTTCCTGTGGGTTCTCAGAAAAAACACATTCAGAGTCTCATTACTTGTTTGCCATGCAGAAGCGGCATCGCTCGAATGACTCCACAGCATCAAGCCGGGACCGCAGTCACAGCTGTGACTCTGCGGAGGGGCTGCCATGTCGGACCAAGGACGAGGCCTGGCTGCTTGAGCTGTGTCACACTTTCCTGCAGCAATATATCCAGTACCTGCAGAGCATGGGCTTCATCCTAGTGCAGGTGCGCCCAGCCTCACCTACTCGCAGGTTAGTGGAATTCAGGATCGGGGGTAGTCTGGATTTGGGGGCAAGAGTAAATTAGTGACTTGGGAAGTGCGTGGCATGGAAATGCTTCCTTTGAGGGAGGATCTACTGCAAAACATTATTTGGGAAAATATCAGTGGAAGATGCTTTGGAATTTGGGGCAGTAAAAAAGGAGACATTGTGGGATGTTGACTCAATCAATCAATCAATCAATCACTAGTATTTATATACCGCTTTTCAACACAATGTTCACAAAGCGGTTTACAGGCAAATAATAACATTAAAGTTAAATGGTTCCCTGTCCCAAAAGGGCTCACAATCTAGAAGAATGGAGAACACCACCAGCAACAGCCACGAGAAAGACACTGTGCTGGGGTGAAGAGGGACAATTGCTCTCCCCCTGCTAAATATAAGAGGACACCACATGAAAAAGTGCCTCTTGCCCAGTTAGCATAGGGCTTCAAGCCTATTCAATCCCTTTTACATCAAGAAAGCAGGATGTCCTTGAAGAACCTTCCCCTTCAGATGTCCCTCATCTTCCCCTCCCCTTGTTACTTTTGGTTTGCAGCAGCACCAGCCGGATCAGAGCTCTGGCAGCAATGAGCAGCGAGGGTCGGGGCTCCTTCTCATACACCAGGCTAAAGGCTGATGGGAGTCCAAAGGTAAGCTGTCTTTACACAGGGGGATCTGCTGACATTTAGCCGATGTGGTCTGCTGGTTGGAGAGAGAATTGGTGATGGAAGAGAATGCTGGAGCATGTTTCTTAGATATCAGTGCAAGATCTCAGTACACTGGAGAGCTGTTCCTGCACCAAATCAGTGCAAACATTTTTTTTTCCCCAGAGCGCAAGCCCACCTGTCACCACATATCATTTGCAAAGAGCTCTACCTGGGGGCATTGTGCTAATGGAACTGGCTTTCCAGGTGAGTGGGAACTACCTTCTGTCATGCCCTCTTTCATGTAGAGCAAACAAGACCCATCTGGTGTTAGTGGGAAGAACCAGCGCAAAAGCAGAAATGAGCTTATGGGTGCAGTGGAGAAGGGCAAAGATGTAGTGTAGTCATCTATGGATGAGGTGACACACACTAGACAGAAAAATACACATTGAGCCTAGCCTAGATGGAGGCAGCCATGACATCCTTGAACTTAGCAGCAGTGGACATTGCAAGATGTGGCTGCTAAAGACAGAGAGGAACCGATATCTTACCTGTTGCTGCTCTTCTTAGGGCTGCTATTTCTGTGTGAAGCAATATGCACTGGAGTGCTCACGAATCCCAATGGGACAGACTGTCAACTCACAGGTAATTCTGTTGTGTTCTGTTCTTGCCGGCCACAGGGTTTGGAATTGGATGGGTGTAGGAGACACCTTCTAAATGCATTTGAAAGATCGACTTGAAGGGAGAGCTGTGTCCATGTTTGAAGTTTCAATAAAACTGACACTTAGATCCGTGTTGTTTTTTCCAGCATTCAGGAGATGCTGCCTTTTACCTTTTTTCAAGTTCATCCTTCTCATCTAGAATGCTAAGCACTTGCTCCTTCTTTAAAAAAGAAAAGCTAGCTTTAATATGTAGCATTGAGGAATGACCAGAAAAAGGCACCGAAAAATGCTGGCAATTGGCAGTCTTGGTGGCGTTGTAAGAAAAGCACATGCCCTGTCTGTAACTATGGTAATCATTAATTTTGTAAATCTGTTTACAGACAAATTATTGTTTTCTCCCTTTCATGACTGAGAGCGCAATCCTAATCTGGAGTTAGGCTGGCACAGTTAGGCCAGCAAAGTTTGGCCAGCACAAGGGACACCGTAAAGTATGTTTGGACCACTCTTGGAGTCAGAGAGCCAGGGCACAAACATGCACCATTCTCCCTGACTCCAAGAGTGGTCCAAACATGCTTTACAGCAGCCCTTGTGCTGGCCAAACTGTGCCAGCCTAACTCCAGGTTAGGATTGCTCTCTGAATTGTATTGCCTTACAAAAATTAGTCTTTTCCATACCCTTATATCTTCCATTTGGCATTTGCCACCATTGATATGCTTTAGTCCCAGTTCAACCCGGTAACCAACTCTAACTCACCTTTTCTTCTCACTCTCTCTCACATATACCCCCAACTCCTCTTGAGGAAATTGCTAGACACAGATATTATCATAATAATAAAATAAATATGATGACTGTACTTAAGTTTCAGTACCCTCTCCTTAGATCCACAGGAGAGTTAAAATTTTGACTGGTTAAAAATTTTCCTTCTTGGATTACTAGTAGTACATCAAAATCATGATATCTGAATCCATATAGTTCTTCTGGTTCTGATGCGGGTGGAGAACTGTCATCGTGTGACTTGCGTTAGAAGAGGCCTATTTCAGTTTGCCACATACGTTGCATCCTGCATTGATCATATATCCATGATCTTCATCACATTTCTCATAGCCATTGTGCTTTTCTCCTAAGTATTTTGGAGGGCCTGTATCTAGCTGTTTGTTCCTGATTCTTCTGAGACAAGAATCCACCTTACTACAAACAGCACCTAAATTCCCCCTGGAATATGCCCTTTAAAGCATTACTTAGGTTGGAGTTCATAATATTTTATGCTTATGTCCTCAGTTTATGGTCCAAAAATTGCCCTGTTGCTTTCCGGTGCCCATTTTGCCCATGGCTAAGGTTGGCATAACAGACAAATGATTAGCCAAGAAAGAGAGCTAACTTGACAAGGACTGTGCAAGATGAGCCATGGTACTTCCTATTAGTAGCTTAGCAAGAGGCTTTTCAGCACTAGGGTTTGATGCACAGGGACTACTGACCAAGCTTTCCGCTACAGAAGCACTCTGGTGACTTGAACGGGAATCCAGTTCCCTAGATTGGGTAACATTAATAGTGAGATGAGGTGAGCATCTAATGACATAATGTCGCCATTCACCTTTCCTCTGATTCCTCCTGATTCCCTTCACTAATCATTAATACTGAAGTCTTGCTAGGCTGTTAACTCCAGGTCTGTCTTTGCCCTAGCTTTCTATGCTGTTCACGGAGGAGTGTGACAAAGTGCGTGACCTCATGCACGTGCACTCATTCAGCTATGATTTCCACCTGCGGATTGTACACCAGTATCTGCTTGGCTCCCACATGGCACTGCGACAGGGCTATCACCTCACAAGTTTCCTGGAAGACTTCATTGCCCAACATCCTGACATCCCCAAATTTGGACGCAACCACATTTACCAAGGTGAGGGTTCCTGGAGGCATCTGGGGAGGTCTTTAGAAGCTACTGGTAAACCTGAGCCTGTCCAACAGCCCCGGTAGGTGGCTACTAGACCAGAGAGTTCCAAGGGTTTCTATTAATGCTGTTCTATTATGTATACAGCACAGTTGCTGTACATGGCAAAGTAGGATTTCATAGGCAGAATTAAAAATAATCAGTCAGATCTGTATCCCTAACAAGCATACAATCTAAAACTGACAGTGGGGAAGCAGGTTTTATTCTGATTTCAAACACCAAGGCAGCTGCCTCACTTCATTTCAGGTAAGGGTACATAGGACCAATACCATAAAAGGGTCTATATATCCCATCTTGACTAACCTAAGCTGACGCTTATCTTCTACTCCTGATAACAATTACAACCCAGTAGCTTAGAATCAAGTTATAGGAGATAATGTTGGCTGAAGGCTGAAACTTTAATTAGAAAGCAAGAGGCACTCACACAAGGAAACGTTTTGCTAAGGGAAAATAAAATGGATAACATGTTATCCAACATACGTGGATAACACAAAATTGGGCACAAAAGAAAACACACACACATAAATAACCCAGCATAACTAATCAATATCTAAAGCTACAACAGTAATCCAAAGGAACAAAGCATTATCAAGTTACAAAAGTAGTGTCCATGTCATGGGTGTCTTACAAACCAATACTGTCCAAATCCCCCCCCTGCCAATGCAGCCTTGCCACCAGAGTGCGTACTGTGTCCTGCAGTTGGGGCAGTTATGGAGGTCTCCTCTAGGTTAGGGAACATTTGTTCCCTTGCCCCTGGGATAAGCCTCTGCTGCCCCAATGGATGTATTCAAACTTGTGCCAGCAATTTTGCTGGCACAAGACCCCAGTGGAACTGGATAGCTGAATCAAGGCCAGGAAGGGGGATAGGATATTGATGGAGCTGCTGTCACCAGTATCTACCCCCTTTCCACCCTCAACACATCTTGCTCCTCCCTGGACCACGCCCCATTCTGCCTGCCCCCTACACCAATTTACTGGTGCTGGGCATCCTTTAGTGGCTGCTGTCATGTGGGCATGACCACTGATGTTTTGTGGCAGTGGCCCAGCTGCACTCAGTGCTGTGTTTGTTTGTGACTGCCATAACACATCCTATACTGCCAGTATGTGTGTTCTGGCAACACAGCAGCCCAATAGGATTAGGCTGTTATTCTGTCAGATCAGAAAGCAAAGAGAACTCTAGATTCCCACGTGGACACCCAAAGCCCATATAACTTTCAGAAAGGAAAAACACAGGAAGTGAATAAGCTTCCCAGCTGCTGGGATATAACTCTTTTTTATATGTGAGCAGCCCTGGAAGGTTGAGTCGAATGATAATACAAAAGAAAAAAAACCCTGACCAAAAGCTGTCCCACCTCATTTCAGGTCTTATTTACATAGTATACAATCTGATTTTGTTATGGATATTGGGATAATAGCTGGAATTCTGGAAAAAGGAGAAGAGATAGAATCCACATTACTTCACTGGGCTGCGTGCCAGGCAGAAACACAGAATGGAACGGGACATTAGTCAGGGAAGACTGATTGCCTGTAAATTGCAGATCCCATTACTGGATCTTTGGCTGCAGTAAGCCAGATAGAACACACACAAGATGGGTGCAATCTAAACTTGTCAGTTCTAAGGCAAACATAATCTCTTTCAAATACAGCATACTTCTGTCACAGTGGCCATGAGAATCCTGATGCCAGGGGCCTTCTCATAGTCTGAGATCCTGCTTTCCTTCCACAGGTACACTCGCCTTGCCTACTAACACCATCACAGCCCATCAGCTGTACAACTACATAACCGACCATGCCAGCACTTACCATATGAAGCCCCTACGCATGGCCAGGCCAGGCCCTGGCACTGAGGGCAAGAAGGGGACTGCTGGTCCTGAGCAAAATGAGTATGCGCTGGTCTCCATCTGGAACAGGTGAGTGGTTTCTCGACGGCTGTGACAAGCAAGGGTTTCAGTACCAATTGCCAGCATTTGTCTGTAAGCCACCAGAACTCCCATGTGCCCATTTGGCCTGCATCTTTTTTCCACCAATGTCCTGTAAGCCCCTTGAATGAGCGTTGGGTTTAGTCCTGGTTAAATCCTTGGTGGTGGTGGTCTTAACATTGCTAGGTGTTGTACAAAAATTTAAAAATAATAGACCCTTCCCACAGGCTTACAGTCTAAAGCTCCAAGCTCTTATATTTCCCTGGGTTTAACTCCTCATGCCAGGCTTTGCAAAAATGTATGTTGAATTATGCAGATTAATCATGGTTTTACATTGTTTTCAATCTGTTTTTCCAGTGCAGGGTTCTTGACATTTATAGCACTTTTTGTAAATAGTACTGAATTCATTTTTTAAAAAATTTGTTTTAACCCTTGTCCCTAGCTAAACTTCTATCTTGTTTCTCATATGTTGAAACTCCTTATACTTCACAATCATGTTCCATCCCACTCCCATTTTTTAATGAATGCAGACAGTTAAAAGGAGGGTAGGGATAAAACATTTTGCCTCTAGAGAGTGGGGTGTTTTTGCTGTCTTTTTTTAAAAAAAACTGAAACTGAACTACTTGGATCCTTTTGAGAATGACATATGAGCAAGTTTATTTTCAGATTTCCTCAACTATTACTTTCCCCTGCTGAGACTCTGCCTGTTCTTGTCATTTTGGTAACATCTCTAATTGCTGCTAAAAGAGTTCCATTCCCGCAGGATGCTTTTTCCTCTTCAAATGAAATTCAGTTCTTCAGCATCTGGAGAGCTTTATTCTCCTTTCTGGCAATGGGGCACTGAACTCACCCACCCATTCTTCCCCCCTTTCTCTCTCTCTCTCTAATTCCTGGGTTCTGACACATAAGCTTATCTTTTGCCGGGTTGCATATTAGTCCTTGACTTACTTCGCTGATGAAGTGCTGTTTCCAGACTGTAGGCATTTAGTTCTCACATACACAGGACAACCCAGCTGCCAAGACTTTCTGATTGCAATCCTTTCCTACCCAATCCTCGATGCGGGACAGCCACAGAATCCCTAGACAAACTCTCCAACAGAACACAGCACCCTGCTTCTGAAAGGTCTTGCTAAGATTGTATCATCATGAAGTGTTTGTATGTGGTCTAAGTTTCTCTAATACAGAACACCGAAATTGCTTAGGAGGACATTTGAGCATTCAAGGGTGTGGCAAGATGGGAACATCAAATGCAGAACACTCCGTCTTTCACAAGTCATCAATGTATACACGTCATTTCTGGCACAAGGGATGGACATTACAAACAGCAGCCTTCCTCATTACTGTGTTGTTATAGCCTGTGCTTTTGTGAGAACAAATGATGGTTGTAACAGAGGGTTGAATCCCAAGAAAATTAACTGTGACTAAGTATCCTTGAAATCAGTACGATGAGTAAGGGCCTATTCTCTGAGGAAGGAAGGTGGGGCATTCCAGCACAGATGCAGCCCTCTCAGCAGGGTGTGTGCTGCATCCTATAGTGGCGGGGCAGTCACGGAAGCCTCCTCAAGGTAAGAGCACATTTGTTCCCTTCCCGCGGGGCTGCAGCAAATCCAATTGTGGCTGCACTGGCACTGGAACGTTGGATAGGATTGGGCCCTGAGTCACAACAGTCTTAACTCTCATTAATTTGAATAGGAGTTTATTTGGATAAAACTCACGAGATGATTACAAGCTCATGTGAATACAAACTCAATTATAGGACATAGATGGCGCTTTGGGGGTAGGGATGTCAGTTTCTGGATGTCCTAAGCAGGGTAACAAACACACAAGGAGTCCTGTATCAGACTTGGCTACTGAAATTAGTCTTTTCTACTCCTTTTCTTCTTCAGCTTTCATCCAAACTGTGTAATACCTCAGTGATGCTAAAAAATGAAAGATCACAAAAAAACTGTGTCACTGCTGCATATCTGAAGCATATTACAATTCTGTGGTCCTGATGAGTCACATAATATGCACAATAATACTCTTGGTGGGACTTGTTCACTCAGAGGAGGGAACGTTATTTGTCATACTTTTAGGTGGCGTGTTTGTTTTTTTTGAGCTACCTGCAGCAAACTGTTCTGTGGCCAAAAAGGCTATAACAACCTTCTCCCCCAGCACTCATTCACCTATGGAACGCTTTCTTTTACAGCTCAGGCTCCTACAAGGACTCAGAGGGGCTGCGTCACCATGATGAGTTTGATGTGTCCCTGCTTGTGTGCCACAGTGCAGCACCCTTTGAGGAGCAGAGTGAGACCGAACGACATATGCTACGGTGAGAGCAAAGCCGGTCATTTGCTGGCAGGGGACCTGTCTCCTTGTGAGAACAGTAGAAGATTGAAAGCCTTCCTGGGAATGGAGGGCACTGGCAGTGCACAGCTGTTGGCCATTGGCTGGAGTCAGCAGCGTCATTCCCCCGGTACGCTGGGCGGGACTTACCTTTGAGCGGCAGTCCGCCCGTTGCGGAACGCGGCGTGACGCAACGGGTGGACTGCCACTCAAAGGTAAGTCCCGCCCAGCATTCCGGGTGAATGACGCCGCTGGCTGGAGTGAAACAATCCAGGCTGCCACTGATGCGTGTTTGAAGAAACCTGGTTGCATGCAGGAGTGAGGAAGGGGCTGCTGGGCTACAATGAGGCGGCTTGTGAGTAGGGCCATGCTTTCTCTCCCCATCAGGCTCCACTTCTATGTGATCATGACAAGCCAACGGGAGCTGTTCCCGCGACTGACTGCTGATATGCGGCGTTTCAGAAAGCCACGCCTGCCCCGGGAGACACTGGAGCCAGTTCTGGGGCGCCCGGCTTGGGAGGCGGCAGAGAGCGGCTGGCAGCGGAAGGAAGTGCCAGAGCCCTGGGAGGAGGTGGAAGACACTAGCGAGTTCTATGCAGGTGCCCCCCAGGTCAAGGTGGGCCCAGGACTCTTCTATACCTCCCCCTTGTTCCCACTGCTTGCCTCGGAAGTGGCTGCTGCCCAGAAGCAACTCACCAGCATGGTGCAGCTGGCCAAGTGCCATTGTCGCCGTGACAACCTGTGGAAGAGACTCTTTCTGCTTGAGCCCCTTGCCTCCGACAAACTCAAGCTGGGCAAGCTGTCCCTGGGTGAACTGGAAGAGCTGCTGGACGCCGTGCACAGGAAATCCATTGCCGATATCGATCCCCAACTGGTGAGAGCCTGGGCTAGGTCAGGATCCACACACACCCAAGTGGCTGCAAGTTGCAGATTCTGTGACAATCTGCAGCTTGTGAGGGGTAGAAAATGCCCTTTTGAAGCATCCCAATATGGTTGCAAAAGGCACCTATCCTGTTTACCAACCTGCAGGACAGGCCTCTTTGTACAGCACACCGCTGTTTTCTTAGCTTTTCCTTTTTTCCCCCGGCAGAGCTGCTTCCTCACCATGACTGTCTCCTGGTACCAGAGTCTTATCAAAGTGCTACTGACTCGTTTTCCACAGAGCTGCCGTCATTTCCAGAATACAGATGCTGGCACCCAATACCTGGTAAGGGTCTTCCAAGATTGCCCCTCTAACCTTGGTCAAGAATGATTCTTGACATCATCCTGTGTGTCCTGGGCTTGAGATTTTCACCAGCCCTTCTGGACCCTTACAGGAAAAAAATTTTTAACTGGGCCTGCCCAATATGCTTCCTGGGGTCAGAGTTGTTTTCTCCTTTTTGGAAGTTCCCCCCACTTAACAGAATGTTAAGCAAGTACATTTTAAGTAAACGTTGTGGGGGAAGAACAGGATTTAGTAGGTGTGTAAGTATTCTGGTCCTGTCCTCCCCGAATACTCCCCCCCCCGAGTTCTCCCCTGCCTTCTTCCCAGCAGCCGAATCCAGCAGTTCTAGTGAACAGAAATACAGTGCATTGGCTTGCATCCTTTTATGTATCATGATAATGTGGGGAGACCCTCCTGATGTAACACTCTTGCCTGTCCTGTAGGTGGTGCTGAACCAGAAATTCACAGATTGTTTTGTGCTTGTGTTTCTTGATTCCCATTCAGGAAAAACGGTAAGAGCCTTTCCCTCTGTAGGCCAGCAGTTCTAGGTGGGTTGAATGGGAAAGTGGGGTGACTGTGCCAGGCTGGAACCTTTTCTAGCACAGTGGAGATAAAATTTCCACTGCTATACCTAACAGTGGTTCTGCCCTACTCTGCTGGGTGCAGCCTGTTCTGAGATTGTCTTTATTTCAGTAACGACTGGTAAGCCATGACAAAGCTTTGCTCCTCAGCGTTGGGCAGTCCTGGCACTAGGTTCCCATGCCTTGCCGTGACAGCAGGTGCTAATAACCTATCTTGTCTTTGCAGAGCCTGACAGTGGTTTTTCGGGAGCCATTCCCAGTGCAGCCCCAAAACAGCGAGAGTCCTTTGCCGCAGTTGGTGTCCACATACCACCACCTGGAGTCTGTAATAAACACCGCTTGCTTCAACCTCTGGACAGGACTGCTCTAGTACTGGCTGGCCCCTCCCATTTGGGATATGCTGCACAGGTCGCTTTCCATGTTGCTGACACATGAAGATGCTGCCACTGGCGGGTGTGCCAGGTACTGCGGATGGTGTGAAGCTACAGCTGGCCAAACAAGAAGACGGAGCATTCTGAAAGGTTCTGACTGCGCTGCATGAAATCACAAAGGGAGGGGAAGTGCTTCAGAGATGCAAGCACAGCACGTTCCTCTCAGGCTAAAAGGGCAGTTTGCACCTTCCCAAACAAACCATCCAGTGAGACATCTGGGTGAGCAACATTCCCTCAGGCTCCCTGACGCCAGGGCTGAAAGACTCTTGGAGTTGCTGACTTAGCCCTGCCTTTTAGAGTGACTCACGGGTTGGGTCTGAGCACTGGGAGGGCATGGCACAATGCTGGGAATGTTTTATATGCAGTGAATGTACAGTAAATTAAATAAAACAGATCATTAATTATAACAGTAAAAGACTGTGTCACAGCTTCCCCCACAAGCTGCTGCGTTTGTCCCTAGGGAGCAGCAGAGTAGTTTCCCACCTACTTGCCAAATAAGCATCTCTATAAGCATAGATGGGATCTCTGCCAATTCCTACCCCAGGCTTACAGGAGGTGCTGCATTCTTTTCTAAGGCTGTTTGTTTGGGCTGAAATGATGTTAGCTGGAGACACTAGGTGGTACCATAGAGCCAGTTTGGAAGCACAGGGCTTTCCTAGTTTCCTTTGCACCAAACTGCTCCTTGTTCTTTGATAGCAGGTGGGAGCAGGCTTGCCAGCATCACTGTTGTGGTGTGATTCAAGGGAGGAAACCTAATTTCTCACTCCTTTAGGGAGTCAGTGCCTGTAATTGCAATGAGAAAGGATGGGGTGCGGACAAATTGCATTCCAAAAAGAGCAAGGTAGGGTGCATGTCGAAGAGGAGGAACTGGGGGCAGGAACACAATCTGTTCAGGAACATAAAGTGGGTTGGGAGTGGAGCCTTGGAGTTGAGGGAAGTAGCACCAAGCACAGTAACAATGTTGTTTTATTTAGGAGACAGCATCCTGCTGTGGGCATGCACCTGCGGAAGGGCATTTTTGGTGGCTGAGCCAGCACCAGCCAGGCTTTTCTTTTTGTTGGCAGAGGTCAAAGGACATTCTTACATACTCATTTTTGGATACTTGTTGCTACCAGTTTTTCTGGTGCATTTTAACTGCTTAGCTTCCACTACGCATTACACCATGACTCTTCCAGTACGAGTATAGCCAGCCCAGCCCCTTCACCGTATCTCCTGCAAGGGAAGCCAGAAATGTACTCATCAGACAAAAATGCAATCCAGATTGCTGTCCTGGGCCCCTAAAAGCCTAGAAGTTGTCTTAATCTGAACTGCTGTGAAGCCCATAATTTCTCAAATTAGTGGTACTTGTGGGTCAGAGGAGCTGCCTTGAGCTCTCCCCTTCAAACAGTGTTGCATCATGTGTTACTACCCATGCCCTTTCACCTAGGGCAGAGTAGACTCACCTTTTGGTGCATACTCGCATCCTATATAGCCACTATAACCCATTGTCTCCAGCAGCTGGAAGAGATATGAGTAATCCAGTTCTCCTGGGCTGTCAGGCTCATGCCTTGCTGGTACCTGAGCAATCTGAATGTGTCCTGCAGCAAAAGAAAATACCTAGCAGAAATGAATGAGACATCGAGCTCAGAGTCCCACCCTGTCTATTCTCACTAGCTTGCTACACCATTGCTAAAAACTGATCCCATGCTATAGCTAGACCCAGCACCTGCCCCTGTGCTTCAATCTCTGTAAGGTCAAGGTAGAAGGGATAGTAGTATTGAAGAGGGGCCTGGCTAACTAGACACAACACTTGAAACATCAGGAAGGCAGGCTGGGAAATTGTGAACTTGACACCTCCCCCTTCCTCTCCCCCTTACCAATGATTGGGAAGTACGTCTTTAAGTTCTCAGTCAGGTTTCCATCCATAATCTGGCAGTGGAAAATGTCCTGCGGAGCAAATATTGGAACTGGCAAGTCCATGGTTCACACCAATGCAGACGCTGCTCTTCCAACCTCTTCTTGCAGTGTAAGCAGTTCAACCTCCCCCTCAGCTCTAGTTGGCACAGAATGTTGTGCCAACCTGAGAGAGAGCCATCCTGGGCCCCATGGCCCCTGCTACAGGCAAGGGAGAGACAAAAATCTACTTAGGGAAACGCATGCCAAAACAGAGACTCACCAGCTGCAGCTTCAGGTTAGGGCTTCCCACTTTTTTCAAGATGGCAGCAGCTGAAGGAAGACAGGTTCATAGTATCACTAGTATTAGCTGTGATTCTGGAAGAGGACAACATCTATCTCCAGTGCCTACACAACCCAGTGTTCCAATGCCTGTTCTCCAGCCCAGCTAGAAAGAGAAGCTGGCCAAAGAGAAGCCTATGCCTTGGCTTACCTTGCTGGGGAGTCGTCAAGAAGTAGCGTGGATCAGTAATCCGGTTATTAATAGGCTCCAACTGTCCAATCAAGTTTTCCTGCAATACCAGAGACAGAAAACAGGCCTTCTGGCTTGCAACGGGTGGAATGTGCTGCTCTTGGACTCTTCAGTCATTGCCCCCTTATGACCCCCTCTGCCTGAATGCAATGACTGCAGTTCCCTGAGCAAATTCCCTGATCATCACTACCATCATAAGAACATCAGAAGAGCCCTACTGGATCAGGCCAAAGGCCCATCTTCCAGCTTCCTGTATCTCACAGCAGCCCACCAGGTGCCCCAGGGAGGCATGAGACAACAAGATGCTTGCATCCTGTTGCCACTCCCTTGCACCTAGTACCAGTAGCCCAACACCTTTGTAAGGAGGTTGCACAATCCATCATTGCCTATAGCCCACAATGGACCTTTCCTCCAGAAATCCGTCCAGTGAGTGGCTAATCCCTCCCCCTTTCCCAAACCCTACCCACCTTCATTCCTCTCTGTGCTGCTGCCTGGGGTGGACTAATAGCAGGGCTGTAGCTTATCCAAGCAGGTCTGGCAAGACTGTTCAGGGCCAGTGGAAATGGAACTCAGAAAGGGTTTTCACTACCCTACGGAATCAGTGAGGGCCTGATTCCTCGCTGACAGCACCACACTCGCATCCGCCCAGGCCTACCTGTGCCAAGATGTCAGCAGCATATCTGAGGTTCTCAATGAAGGTGGCTTCCATCAGATCAGCCACTGCATCCCGCTCCGCACCCAGGGGGATCTGCCCGGCCATGATGTGGATCCTACAAGCACAGAGCTGGATCAGCAGGGAGGTGAGAATGAGCCAGGAGACTCGCATAAGGACTAAGCAGGAATTTTGCCCAACTTGATGGTGGTGCAATGGTAGCCAAGGCACTCTCATGCCAAGTTTAAGACTGCTACCAAGTTCTTCTTGGCAGCACTTTTCTGAAACTATTAACTGCAACTTTAAGAACTACCAGCAGGATCCACACTAGAAATCTGATTATTTTGGTTTTTTTATTTTATGTAAAGTGTGTTGAGGCTTGGCATGAAATGCAGGAAGCCAAAAAATAAACTGCATGGTGGAAGGCATGATCCCAATCCTCCAGCACCACCTCCTGTGCACCAGATGACTGACTTTGCAGTGGGTGAAGAGGTTTCTCTCATCTCTTGTTCCCCTTTTGCACTCTCTATTCATTGCAAGCTCATCTGCTACTGTGACTTCCTTTGTTTCCTTCAGCTACTTTTGTCTTTCTGGTCTATGCTGCTCTTTCAAGTCTTCCTCCCTTCCAGGCTGCTCAAAAACCATTTTCTTCCACAAGTAACACATGACTGTGCAGGAAATTTTCTGCTGTAAGTTCACCCTCCCTTTCACCTCCCACCCCTGGTCTTCCTGTAACTCCTCATGCTCTTTCTGCCTATTTATGTTCCAAAGGCTGTCATCCCACAGGCGGCATATTACAGATTTAACAAAGGAGGGGAAACCACCCTTGGAATTAACTCTGAACAATGGAGGACTTGCGGCGGCAGCAGGAGTAGTGGCTAAATCAGACATACTTAGGGCCAAATCTTAACCAAATTTTCAGCACTGGCATAGCTGTGCCCATTGGGCGTGTGCCTCATCCTGCAGTTGGGGAGGCAGTCACAATGGCCTCCTTAGGTAAGGACTGTTTGTTCCTGTACCTCAGAGCTGCATTGCCCTTACACCGGTGCTGGAAAGTTAGTTAGGATTGCGCTCTTAATGTGGAAAGATCCTATATTAACTAATGGCCAGAAAAGAACAACAGGGAAATCTCTTTGAAATTTTCCTTGTGTGACTGGGCCTTAGCATGACATGATCCACTTCTTTGAGGCCGCAAACACTTTCCTGAGAGGGAGTCCCATTTAACACAAGGGACTTACTTCTGAGTAGACATGCCTAAGATTGCACTGTAAGTGAACACTGTAAGATCCTATGCTTACTTCGTAAGAGAATATGAACAGAGCTATCCTCATTCTCTTAGAGAAGCTCCAGAGCCCCCTGGTTCCCTGCAAGAAACAAGGACTTGCACGAATGTCAATGTCTCCCTCTCTTTTAACACAGCTGTCAAGGTGGCTACCAGACAAGGCAAGGAACAGGCAGATACATCCACTTATTCTTCAATTCCTTCCCAGCCAGTAGGCTCTGCTATTGCATGGATTTGTGAGGATCAAGGCAGACACGTACTATACCTCTTACCGGCAATGTTCGGCAGGACGGGGAAACCATGAACAATCCCTCAATAAAGTGGCAATTGCAGGGAATTCTACTGTCATTATTCCTGCACTGAACAACTTCCCCTGTGAGCACCGCTGGATTGTATTATGCTATACACAGGACCTTGCCTATTGTTGGTTCAACATTCTTCTTAAATCATTTTGCTAGTACCTGGGACATTTTAGAATCTTGGCATACTTCACAGCCAAGCCCAGAGCCTCCCGAAATTCAGCCTGGCGGCCCGGTACTGCCCCTAAGCCCTTGTCACCTTTGTTTCCTGAGAAAAGAACGATAAACAGTTTATCGAATAAGGCAACAACACTCACCCAGTGTGGCTCCTACAAACACAGGTGAGGCTGGACATGGGAAGCTGCTCTGGGCCAAAGGATGGCCTGATGCTGTGCTGATGCGTCCCACCTCCTGAGGTCGGAAAGTGGTGTGTATGCAGTGGTGTCATTCAAATGATTTAGGAACAGGAACTCACTTCTGATTGGCACTTGTCGGGAACCCGGAACCAGCCACGGAGCCCGTTAGGATCCGGAACGCCCGTTCTGGTCCGTTCCCCCTGAATGACATCACTGTGTGTATGTCATGTATGGAATGTGTCATTCCAACCGCAGTGAGAGCGCTCTGTTCTTAAGCTTTGAGGGGGTGCACGAAAGGTACAGTATAAGCTTATCTCCTAGATCAAATTTCATTCTGGCATTACAGAAAACAGTTAAAGTATTTGACACTGAAAACTACCTGACTTTTCTCTAGTTCAGGGGTAGCCATCCCACGGCACACGTGACAGTTGTGGCATACGGTCACTTTCTAAGTGGCACGCACAAAGTCGGCATGTATTTTTGAAAAGCATTTAAATAATGAAGCACTGCAGTAGTTTACGGCTTGCTTGATTTCTTTGCTACATAGCACGCCCCCAAGTTTCTAATGCTGCAGTGGGCGTACTCGGGGAACTTTGCTCTTGTTGGAAAATGGGGAGAAAAGCAGAAAAAGAATGATGGAAAGCCAACAGGGCAGATGCTAATGAGCTGCATTCTGCCAATTGGCAGGTCACTTGCTTACCTGAGAAGGCTGGTATTGGTGGAGTGATGAAGAGGCCAGGGGTGGGCTGTAGAAGGTGGTGTTGGCTGAGTGAGGCAGCACAGAGATAACCAATGAGATCAGCAAAACTCAGAAGGCCCAGTCAAACAGAGGTACCATCCTCAGGACAATCATCCACAAAGGTATCCCAGCTAAGACCATCCTTGAGGACGAGAGGTGGGCAGGCAAAGGGAGGCTGTGCTGTGCTCTGCAGAAGGGCAATGAACGCACCTTATATGGACCTTCAATCAAGCCCTGCTGGGCTGGACCAAAGATCCATGCAGGCTGCCTTTCTGTCTTCATCAGCAGCCAACCAGAAGCCTTGGAAAGCCCTGAATAGGCAACAGCACTCTTGTTCTGTACCTTCTGACGCTCAGAGCGCAGTCCTAACCCGGTTAGGCCGGCAAAGTTTGTGCGGGCACAAGGACCACCTTAAAGTGAGTTTAGGCCACTTTGGAGTCAGGGAGGATGGTGCACGTCTGTGCTGGCCTCTCTGATTCAAGGGTGGTCCAAACATACTTTATGACGTTCCTTGCACCGACCAAACTTTGCTGGTCTAACTCCAGGTTAGGATGGTGCTCTCAGAGATATACCGTCCTTGAACTTGGAGGTTCTGTTTAGCTATTGTGGTATTTGCTAAAAGTGACATTAAGGTGGAGTGCAACTTTTAAAATTCTATATATAAAAAGGTGGCACGTGGGATGCAGTTGATGGCATCATCAACATGTTCGGCTAAGGAGGGGTTATAACTGGTGGTGATCCCTCTAAGCTCTGTGGACTAGAATCAGAACCCTGCGCAGCTCCCCTCCCATTGCTCTGGAGCTTGGTGGCATTGCTGAGCTGCCCCCTGTACAGCTCCATTAGGACTCTGCACAGTCCCTGTAATTTTTACAGGGAACAGAGGTTTGGGGAACAAGGTTTTAGGGTATACCGCATAGGAACAAAATCTGCAGTGCAAGGTGTGCAAAAGGCTTGGAGGGCAGGGGGAAGAGTGCGATGACGGTAAGCATCATGGCACTCCAAAGTCTTGCAGTGGAACAGAGTAAGGGGATGTAGATTGGCACACAGTGGCGTTTCTACAGGGATGGCAAAGCTCTAAGTTTTGCAAGAGGCCTTACCTTCCAGTGGAAATCACTCCTCTCCTGCACTGTTTTAGCCAATCCTCAGAGGGAACAGCAACATCTTGGAGTTGCTTACTGGCTACAGCAGCAAGGGAGAGGAGGGATTTACATGACAGGGTAAGGCTTCCTGCAAAACTTAGAGCTTTGCCATCTCTGTAGAAACGCCTCTGTTGGCACATGTTCAATAAAGGAAGGAACAAGTTGTCTGTGCTGAGGAAAGTTTTCTGAATATGTAGGTACATTCAATATAGAAATACTGAGCCTCCAGGAAAAGGTGAGAGAGCCTAAATTGGTGCCTAATGAGGTACTGGAGGTCAGCAGTGGTAGCCTATCCCCAAAACCCACAGGGGCCACGGATGAGACAACAGGGCGGGGGCAGCTACTTTTCGAGAGGCGGTCTTTATATTAGCTGGGCCTCTTTGCTCCCTCTAGGGACACTGGGGGGGGGGCTGTCAGGATGGGTAAACAGGCACGAATTGCCGCCAGCGCTGGTCAGTTCGGTGGGGTACCTGGCGGGGTATTGAGCAGCACCACCTCCAGCCCGGCCCGATCCGCCGCCTCCCGTAGCTCCTGGGCTCCGCAGGAGTAGGGGAAACACAGCTCAGCCGCTGGGAAGCCGGCCTGCGACGACGCCTCCATGCGCCGAGGCAGCGTCGTCTCCTCCTGAAAGAGCCAGTCCAGGTTGGCGGCGAATCGTAACGGGGCCATGTCGACGAACGGCCGGGCAGGCGGAGCGCGCGTAGAGCAAAGTCCGCGGCCCAGTTCCGTCTGCGAGAGGAGGAGTCGAGCGGCGCCCCGCTCCGGGCCGGCTGGGGAGGAGTCGGGGCGGCGCGAACTTCTCCGCCTCCTGCCGCAGCTTCAGGGCCGCGTGAGCAATTCCAGGCACTTCCAGCACGGAGCGTCTGCGAAAGGATGCGGTGCATGCAAGGACGAGCCACCGATCCCATCACTGCCTGCGGGAGCCTCCTCCGCCGACTCTTGCCTCTCCTGCCGCCCTAGTGCAATCTGTGGCTCGGTGGATCACGTGTCACTTGCTCCGAGTGGTTGTGTGTATGGATGCGGCGTCATGCTCGGCTTGAGCCGTCAATCCCAAACCGAAACCCAATTCTTCCAGCTCCAGAGGTGGCAACAAGCTTCTTTGCAAGACCGAGGGTGCTCCTGCAGAGCAATCCTGGGTTCAGTGGGGCTTCGTGGCAAATAAATGTGCCTTGGAGCTTAGCGCTCATCCACTCAGTCCTGGCCTGGTCTTGAATAGCAACACCAGGGGTGAGGTCGTTGTGGGGCATCGGTGTCTCGCTGAATCACGTGTCACTTCCTCCAATGCTGCCGCCCTGCGGAAGTAAAGGAGGGCTAGTTCAGGTCAGTGCCTAGCTAGGAGACCACGTGCGAACACAGCAAGCCTTGAGTTCCATGATGGGAGAAAGAAGCCATGTCCAGCATCAGACTCCTGTCCCTAGAGCAGTGCTTCTCAAACTGTCTGATGTGGTGGACCAGCAATTTTTTTTTCCGAGTGTGCCAGGGATGGTGGTACCATCAAAATTTTGAGTGGGAAAGCGGGGCATTTCAAGAACTTCCAGGCAAACACAGTAGTTTGATTTTAGAAGAGGGAAAGTCTATAAATAAAAGAAAAGACCGTGTGTATGAAACAATATATGGATATGGAGCAAGCAATTTTACAATTATCCTATGGCTTCTTTCGTTCCTGAAAATTCTCCGCAGATCGGCAGTCGATGGCTTGCAGAATGACACCAGTTGACAGACCCATCGTTTTGAGCAGCACTGCCCTAGAGGACACATTTCCTTGCTCCTGCACTCTGTCTCTGGCTGTCCATTTCAAGAATGAGCTCATGTCCAGAGTGCCATTTTGACTTTTTAGTGTGAAAATGCCTATAAGGGCAGCACAGAGCATTAAGGACACTTGACAGTCCCTGGTGTCCTTTTCACTGTGAAAAATCAGGGAGTTGCAATGCTGGAAGGATCTAACATCTAGTTCAGTAAGGAAGGGAAGACCAAAACAATCCTTTCAAGATCAACAATAATGATAATTAATATTTGTCTAGTACTGTACTTCCTAAGTCTGTAAAGCACTTCATATGTATTATTGTAGTGTTTGAGAACCACTGCATTACAGGGTTCTTGTAAGGATAACAACCCCATAATAGAATAGAATAGAATTTTATTGGCCATACGTGGAATTTCACCTACATGGAATTTTACTTCGGCCCAAAAGCTATCACATTCTGCACTGTAATGTGTAATGTACAGCGCTGCACTGTAATGCAGTGGTTCTCAAACTTTTTAGCACCAGGACCCACTTTTTAGAATGACAATCTGACTGGGCCCCACCAGAAGTGGTGTCATGGTTGGAAGTGCCATCATTGTGACACCAGAGTCTGCTGCTTTCCTGAGAATACAGCAATAAGTTGGGTTATTTTTCAGCCATTTTCCATTAGCACAGTGAATCAGAGCGCAACCCTATACTATGCCAGCTTAGTAAGGCCAACATAGCAGGGCTGTATCCTAAAGCCCGTTAGGAGGCGGCAGCAGCAACATCCAGGACAAGGGGACGTTTTCCCCTTGCACCCGCGTAAGCCCCGGTCACCCCTATGGGCCTGCTCGGATCTGTGCCTGCTGTTTTGCAGGTGCAGAGGAACTTGCATAGAAGCGGCCCAAATCGGGGCCACCCTGGCCAGGGACAGGCATTAGGATACGGCATTACGGCCGTCCTGCGTCACAACCGCCATCTCTGCCCACTGCGCCACCCAGTTATGCCCCCAGAATGCCTCTGGAACATCCTTGTTGAGGCCCTGCGCCAACCGAGCGACGCTGACACTTGACTGGCACATGGCCAGCGCTGCCGACAGTCGTGGTGCCACCTGAGCGCCAGCACTGCTGCTCGCGCCGATCTAGCGCCACAGATGCGCTTGACGGCACGTTTGCAACAATGTTCGGCCAGCGCAAGAGCTTAGCGCCGGTGCAAGGGGGGTATAGGATTGCACAGCCCAAAAGAAAAAAGCCAATTGACACAAGCAAAACAACCACACAGCCCTCCCCTTTTCCAGCATCCCCTCTTTCCATATATTCAATATGGCTGCTCTAGGTACTTCACGATCCACCTGAAATTGACTTGCGACCCACTGGGAAACACTGCTGTAATGTGTCATTATCCCTGTATTGCAACTGATAGGCTTGCCTAAAAGTACGTTCAAGGCAGGGATGAAATTTCAACCAGGGGAGTCTTACAGCCCAATCCTGAGCTGCCTGTGCGCCCGTACAAGCAGTGGTAGCCAAGTGGCTACTGCTGCATCCTACCAGCGTCAGGCTGGTTCCGAGGCTCCTCAGAGGAAGGAGACTTTGAGCGCAATCCTAAACTAGTTAGGTCGGCATAAGATAAGCCAGCAAAATTTGGCCAGCACAAGGGCCACCCTAAAGCGTTTTTGGACTACTCTCAGAGTCAGGGGGGACGGTTCACGTCTGTGTGCTGGCCTCTATGGCTCTGAGAGTGGGGCAAACATACTTTACGGTGTCCCTTGTGCTGGCCAAACTTTGCTGGCTTACTTTATGCCGGCCTAACTCAGTTTAGGATTGTGCCCTCAATCCCCTTTCCCCAGGTAAGGGCATAGGGTAGACGATAGGTCTCCTAGCCCCTGCACTGGCTATTTTGCTGCCTCCGAGGGTCTCTGTGTCAGGTCATGTGGCCCAACACATAGGTCAGGATCTAGCAGCAAGGTCATTGCCAGTCCCACCCTCCCCTGCTCCTCCCCCGCCCAGGAATGCCCTCTGGCCCCACCCAGAAAGTGTTCAATGCCAGCAACCAGTACACTTACCACTCACCACACTTACCACTTGCATTGGGAGGCAGTGGGAGTGCCCCACTCTGGGCAGTGGGAGGCCAGTGCTGGCCTGGCACTGGCAGTAAGGCCTTCCCACTGGTGGTGAAGGCGCTTTATGGTGCCTTCATGACAGGGACGTGGGCAGTACACTTGTATCACCCACATTAAGCCAGATGGGATTGGGCCCTTAATCTGTAACTCTTGGACCACAACTCTAGTGCACTTGGCACTGAGCAGAAGGTTGGACTACATGACCACCAAGGTCCCTCCCAACTCTATAATTCTATCAGCTTACATCAGTCTACTGAGTTTAAACTAGAGTTCACTGCAAGCAGAAAGCAGGCACACTGTATGACCACCAGCTCCATATCACTCCTGCAAGCATGCCAGTCAAGGGTACCACAAGGGAAGGGAAGGACGTTAGGTCCTTACCTCTACCCTGCCCCAATACATACACCTATCTTTCCCCGCAAACCCTTTACAGGCAAAGACAGCTCAGGGATTTGTCATTAGAGGCTGTGCCAAAGGCTTTTTGCTCAGCACCCTGCAAAATTTCATACCCTCTTAACCATGCACTTTGCAATTCCTAACTGCTCTGCGGCACTGCTGTGCCCAGCCTCTGCTTTGCATTTTGCACACGACTCCTCTGTTGCCCGATGCATGCTGTTTGTTTGCTTTGAAGTGATGTATAATCTGCGCTGATAATTAAAAAATGTCATTCCAGGGTTAGTATTTATTGATACCAATTTAACTCGCCTCATACATCAAACACCAACTATCCACTGAAATCCCTGGTGAATTTCTGCATCCCGGAGACCTTGTTTTCATCACCCAGAACTGACAGGAATGTCTTTTGGGGCCACTGGCTGTTCTGCTTTGGCTGAGTTTTTTGTTGCCCACCTTTTCTTCCTTCAACACAGGCAGAAACATTGAAGCCCTGGGTAAAATGGGGCCTGCCCCAGGGTGAGACGCCTATCTTTATTACTGCTGCATGCCATGCACCAGTAAGTCACCAGGAATGCAGTTCAGGGCAGTAGAAGACAGGAAGAAGGAGACGTAATGTTGGGGATTAGGATGCTTCTAGATTAAGACACTTTCAAGTCAGGAGGGTAGGAGGTGTAGACTGATGGTTGAGCTGCCGGTATTGCCTGAAGCTAAGCAGGAGAATCCATGATCTTATTTTTGGATGGGTGATGGAATGTCAGGCTATGACAAACTGTAGTACCTGTTGTGGCAGGACAGAGTTGTTGAGCTGATTAGTCACCACAAGTGAGAGTTGCAAGAGAGAGTGTGTGACGCCAGCTGACAAAAGAACAGAGTATGACCTTGAGTCCCTCAGTCCCTAAGTTCAGGCTTGACTTATGATTAACTACTGAAGCTTGATGGCATGCAACTAGAGGAGACAACCACACTGTGAAGGCTACATCTGGGACTGAGGATTCAGTGAATCACAGAATACTGTATAATTGTAAAAACCCCATTGAAAAATGGTGACTTAGACTAGCCTGCCCATGTAAGCCTCCTTGGACATTTGCTTCAGCATGGGAAAGGCAGGATATAAATTCTTCAAATGAAGTCAGGGCACCTCATTCCCATATGTCAGATAGGGATTGTGCTAATTCCCCTGCTAAACTGCAATAGTGGCAAACCAGGGGATTAGTGGCACTGGCTGGGGTGGCGGTCCAAATGTGGAATTGCCCCAAGACTGTGTACTAATTCTACACCCAATTTGCCCCCTTTTCCCACTACAGCTTTCATTGTTTTTGATGTAATGCTTGTTGAGGCAACTAGCAGTATAGTCATCTGAACTCAGCCTCAGATGGTGCAAGCCTTTGTTTGCACCAGTGCAGCTACAGTGAGTCTACAACATAAGCTGTCTATCACCTGGACCCACTTACATAAACCAAATCCCTCCGTTTTCTCCATTATGATAACTTAGTTGTGGCTCCTAAGAGCATAACACGAGCCCTGTTGTATCCGGTCAAAGGTCCACCTGGTCCAGAATCTGGTTTGCAGCAATAGCCAACTAGCTGGCCCTAAGAAGCCCACAAGCCCAGAATGAAGGAATAGCCCCCTCTTGTTCTGTATTCTACCAGCATCTATAACTCTGGAGTATGCAGGCTCTGCTTCTGACCCCTGAGAGGGATCAAAAGTAGCTTTATTTCTGAGTTGTCCCTTCCTCTTCCCCTTTTCCTGCCTTAAGTGATATTTTATGTCATTGCTTTTTCACCCTGCCGTAACAAGCAACTTTTTCATTTCACGCCATCCGGGGTGCCCTCTAGGACCCTAATTTCTGTATCTGAGACCTGAGTTTATACAACCTCTCTCTAATTTGTTGACTCCTTTGCCAGACACTGATTCTATGCATGGATACACTAGCCTTCCCCATAACTTTATATATTTGTAATTAATATTTTCCCTACCCCATGGTTTTGGGGGTTCACTGAGTGAAATCTGATGGTGTGAGACAGGTAATTAAGTGATTTTCCATTCCAGAGACACACCATTTCACAGTTTGGTGCATTCATTTCATGCATCAAATCATACCAAACGTCATGTATTCCTGAAATTCCATTTGCACAACAATAACTTTCCCCAACCTGAAGCAGAAAAGGATCTGGGTTGTTGCTTCAGACCGAGATCTCAGATTGTAGTGGGAATATCTACATTGTTAATAAGAACTGTCACAAAAATGGAACCTAAGTGAGAACAGAGGGCTGCAGTTTATTTAGTCTTTAGCATGCATCTCTCAGAGGAGATTACTGAGATAACTGGGTTACAGGCAAACATTCTCCAGCAGTTCAGAACTAGCAGCAGACAGCTCACACACTAACTCTCATGTTTCTGAGTTACTGTGCATGTGTAGCCTATACAGCTGAGGCTGGCAACTGACAACACCCAAGCTCAGTTCAGCTCAGTTCATGAATGACTGTGCCAGCTGGTCCACAGACCAATTTCTCCGACAAAACAGAGAGTGTATCTATGAATGGTCACTTCTTGCTTCAAGAGCAAGGCCTGCAATCTTTAGACCTCCCATGGTGCAGTAGGAGACAGGGCTACCCCTGGTTTCAGTCCTGTCCTGCCCCAAGGCAGAAATCTTTGGGTGAAGCTGCACTGATTCTATTCATGTTTGTTCAGTGTTTTGCTTCCTGTCCCATACCCTATGCATCCCCACCCTTCCCTTTGGTGTTAGTGAGGGCAGGAGGGGAGTCAGAAGAAAAATACCAATAGTTCTGCTGGAGAAAGGTCGGGAAGAGGGGAACCTGGGAATGAAAGGCTCACTGTCTAAAGGGCAGGTGATGTGGCCCAAAGGCAACAAAGAGATGGCAACAAGCCCAATCTCAAGAAAGAAGATTGAAGAATGAAACATGGCAGGGCTTCGTCCCAGCAGGCCACAACTGTCCTCTTCCAGCTAGTCAACCACCATTTCATGCAGCGACCCCAGCATGAGATCAGAGAACACTGATGGCCATATGGTGCAGGCTACTATCACACCAGCACAACTCAAGGCCAGAAAACACTGGCAGCCTTGGGTGCTTTCACCAAGCATTGCAAAAGAGGCCCAGCAAGAGACAGGAGCGTCCCAGGAAGCTATGGAGTGTGACCCAGTAACAAAGTCAGCATCCAGCAGGCACATGGGTGTGCAATCCCTATCCATGCCCCTATTGCATGACACTTTGCAGAGCAGGTGGTCCATGCCTGCAATTATTTCAGGACAATACAGCTTCCACATGGCAGACACCCCTGGGCACACAAGCTCTAACAGTCGCAGTCAAAAACTACAATGAATCATTAAAGCCTCCCCTAGTAGATGCTTCAGTTGCTTCGTCAGTGTCAGGAGCGATCATGTCTTAAGACGGAAAGAAGATATTAAAGAAACCACAATGACAAAAAAGAGCACATTAATATAGAACATCACATGAAACATCAGCCCTGACTGCAAGAGCTTCAGCAGCTATTTCTTTGTTCACCTGGATCCAGTGGGCAAAAGAACTTAAGGCAACATATCCAAGGGAATTCTAAACTTTCCCCGCAAACTCCAGCCTGGTTGCTAGCCAATTTAGCACCAGGGCAACAACATCTGATGTGGTCCTATGCATGGTTCAAAAACTGGAAGGCGGATTTCAAATCTTGAACCAACCTTGAAGTCAGTCCATTCAAGGAATACAAACTGTTTTGGGAGCCCCTTGATGAAGACCTTGTGGGAAAGTGGGACAAAAAAAAAGACAATGGTGCAGGCACCAAGAAGGTGCCTTTAGGAGGGAGCACTGCATGGCTTTAGGAGGGAGCACTGCATGGGCCAATTGTCCGTAGTCTGGCACTTGACAAGCAGCCTGCTGCAGCAGCCTACCCAGCTAGCCACACCCACTCTATGCTCTTTGCTGCATTGCTGGAACCTACCAGCATTGCTGTCAGTATGATGCCCGCATAAACCCTTGCCATGTATCAGGGCAGCAGAGATCAGGGGGCTCATGATCACTGAGGATCCCTCATTGGAGTCCAAAAAGTAATGGAGTGAGGATGCTGCAGACCCTGAGAGCAAAGAGGCCCCTCCCCTCACCAAGACCCACCATGAGGCCAGCTAAGAATCAGAAGAACTAGGATCAGAAGAAGGGAAGGGATTCCGGTCTTCTAACAAAGACAGGTGGTCCACCAAAGCCTTTACTGAGCTGTATCAGTGACAGACCAGCATCTGTAAGAGAAACACAGGAGTGAGCTCGCCCATTGTTTCCTCCTCCCAGCAGGGCTGTAGTCCCATTGCAGGCTCTCTGACTGCCCAGTAACGGGTGCCTGTGAGCAGGGCTGTCCTTAAGCCAATGTGATCAATGTCACCGCATTGGGCCCCACACTTTGGGGGCCCCCCCACCAGCAGAGCAAGCATATTGCCGCCTGCTGCAGACAGGATCTCTACGAACATTAATTCATTGGGGCAAGCAGAGCAGCTTTACTTTGAGCCATCCCACCTGCTCTGGCCTCCGAACTGCCCAAAATGGGCCTCCTGGAAGCAGTTGGCAAGAGTGTCATCATGTCACCACCAGCTATTTCCCAGGGCCTTGTGTGGCATCACAAACACTTTTTGTGGTGATTGGAGGCCCTTCAGGTCCACGGGAATGCCCTACCGCTCCTGGAGCTGGCTCTGCTTGTGAGGTCTGGCTACACCAGTTGGTTCACTGGCTGTCAAGGAGTTTGCAAAGCCACAGCAGCCTGACTCAATCAGTCAGAAATCTCACGGAGCAGCAGTGGCAAACCCAGGCGAGGCTCCGTCCCAGGGCTGGGTTGATGATCGCTGCCCCCTGCGCTGGCTTCCCACCCTCTGCACCACCCCTGCCACACCTCCTGCCCTGCCATGCCATGCCACGCCCAATCTTGGAGCTGTTTCTGCACAGGGGTGAGCAGGTAGGCGGGCAGGCTGAATGCTGCTCACACGACTCACCTCTGCAAGAGGTGAGCTGCCTCTGTGCTGCCCTCTTCCACCAGCATTTGCTACCTGGGGGCAAGTGACCCCCCCAACTGATAGGTAGGATCTCCACTGCTGAGCAGCAGCAGCAACTGCGCTCACACCTATCACTTCAGGGCGGCTGTAGGCTTCCCTTGGGATTCCTTTCCTTGTATTGGGATCTGCGGCTGTCCCACACGGATCTTTGCCTGTGAGACAGGTGAGATCAAGAAGAAACACGGTGTGTGATGAATCCCCTGTTATTTTCCCCAATTTTCTACTATTTTTCTGTAGTTTTGGACCGTTTTTAACTCCCCAGCAGCTTCTGTGCCATTCAGCTACTGGGGTATTCTCTGCAATCAGCCCTTGTCCTTTGTCTGTGAAGGACACATACATTCTAGAATTTCATTACTAGAGAGAGGATGAGAGCACATGGGGATGTATATTCAGCTCCTCATCTGAGCTGGCTAGCCCCCTGCTGAGATTGGCATGCCCTTAGCAATTCGGTAGCATACCTGTCTATCTTTATCCAAGGGGTGGGACAGAGTGCCCAGATAGATTCCACTCCTCCAATCAGGTAATGTGATGACATCATTGCAGCTAAGTTATTAAACTTCCAAGCCCACAGGAAGGGGGGTGTTCTCTATCAATCACCTGAAGCTCCCATTTGTTGGGAGCTTGTAGCATCCACGTGCTCAGCTGTGAGTGAAAGGACTGGGGGATTCTTCGTGCAGTGTAAGTGGGTTAAACTAGGGACTGTCCAGCTAGGATCATTAAGAGCTTTATTGTTATTTTACTTACTGAGTACTAATTTCTCTCAGTTACTGCACTGTGCTATACAGTAGGAATATGGGGAGGGCACTGGCTGGCAGGAGATGCAATTTTCTGTTGTTTTCCCCTTCTCATTGTTTCTTATGGGGTTACTCCTACTTGTATTAGCTCTGTCATTAGTGTTTTTCTGGCATTGGGGGGGTATGCCTGAAGATGAGTTAGGGCGCAATCCTAACCTGGAGTTAGGCCAGCACAGTTAGTCCAGCAAAGTTTGACTGGCACTACCAGGGCTACCATAAAGCACATTTGGACCACTCTTGGAGTCAGGGAGGATGATGCACATCTGTGTGCTGGCCTCCCTGACTCTGAGAGTGGTCCAAATGTGCTTTATGGTGGCCCTGATGTCAGTCAAACTTTGCTGGCCTGACTGCCTGCCTAACTCCGGGTTAGGATTGCACTCTCAGTATATGGTGTATACACAATCGTTCCTCCCATGTCACGCCTAAATCTCCTCTTTGTTTTGGTCTCTCCGCTGGTGGAGTTGCACTGGCATCCAAGTAGCATCCAAATTACGTCTGCATGGCATTTTGCTAACTTTCCACTGATGCCCATGTCAGCCGGGGGTCTTCTACATTGGCAGGGTTGTTATTGTGCATGGAGTAAGACTGATGAATCTCAAAGATAGGATTGGCCTTTAAACAACGTGTGGAGATTATAGCCATGGTTTTGTGTGCAGACAAACAACACTTCTGGTCTGCACATTGACACATTCTTCATTTTTTGAAAGGGGCTTCTCTCATCAAACCACCTAAGGTTCACAAATACACAACATGAGATCTGCATAAGATTCTGAAGTCACTCACCAATTCATCATTTGAGTCCTTGAGACAATTATCCTTTAAGTCCCTTTTTGGAAGTTACTGTTCCTTGTAGCAGTTATCCTCACTTAGCAAATTTCTGAACTGGGTGCACTATCCATTAGGACAGTGATGGCGAACCTTTTGCTTTTGCCATGTCACAAATGCCTAACTTGACTCTGTTGGTGTGTCGCTCTCCACCTCCAACAAAAGAGAAACAATTATTTCCATATTCATTTATTGGAAAAAAAAATACAGTCCAATCATTTGTGGGGCTATTCATTATATTTAAAAAAATCAAATCATTTAAAAGTCATTACAAAAAATGAAATCATTACAAATAAATCCTCAGTTGTTATTGGGTGTTGGTGAATGCTGGCATGTCACCCAAAATGTAGTGGCATGTCACCCTGTACATCCGTGTCATAGGTTCGCCACCACTGCACTAGGAGGAAGCTTGTGTGGCATATCCAGACAATGTGGCCCTTCATAGGGATCCAACTTTTATCCCTAAGATTGAACCTGGGTTTCAATTCCTTCCAGAAACTGGTAGTACCCAACTTTTTTTTGCAGCCAGTAGGAAAACAAGTGGCTCAAGCTAGACATGAGGGGAGCTACACAGGTTGACCTGAAATGCGCTAAGCCCCTTCTGTTGCCAGTTTTCACATTCATATGTTTGTGTCCTTGTTCTTTAGGGAAGAAAGCATCAAAGGCCACTTTGGGAGAGTGGATCCAAGCTTGCATTTCTTTGGGCTATGAGGCATCTGGGCTCAGGGTGCCTGCAGGTATTATTGCACACTCAACCTGCAATGTGGCAACCTCAGCAGCATATGTTTGCCCCTGGCAGACATATGTAGGGGTGGCTAGATGGTCTTTCATGACTCCTTTTGTTCATAGTTATCAGCTGCATGTGTTCACATCCTCAGAGGCATCTGTCTGCATCTGTCAGTAGACTGTGGACACATAAGGACAAAAATCCGTCCCTAGAATGGTAAGGCTCTTAAATATCCCATTCATGGATACCCTTCTGCACTGCAGGAGAACAGAATATTGGGATGCACCTGATCCTTCTTTACCTTAGCAGGGAGGGTATCCAACATGTCCAATGCTTATATCTCATTGTTTTTGGTTCCAATAGCATGGTTTTATGTCTGGGGAGATCTCTAACTGTCAAGTATTAGTACTACACAGGGAGGATACCAAGGGATGGGTGGGAGGATGCATCTAATTTTGCATCTGTCCACTGTATTGTTCTAGTTACTTTTGTCTTGAGGTGAGAGTTGCAACTGGCGTTTTTGATTCTGATCGCCAAAGGACATCTGAAACTGCGGGCACGACTGCCTCCTGCAGCACCTTGAGAAGTATGAGGACTGCATGGCCCTATGTTTGAAGCAGGTGGGAGGAGCAACACGTTCACAGGTATCTTCTGCTTCACCATGGAAAAGGGCAGTCCCGCTGTTCTCTGTTCTCTGGGCTTTTCGTTCCTTCCCTCTGGGCAGTCTTCTTGCTTGCCTGCTGCCAATACAGCCACCCCTGAAACTGGCCTAAAAGTCCCCCTGCTCACATTGCTAGGAAAACAAGAGGGAGAACAGCACCATTCATGAGTTCGCATATTCATTTTTTTATTAGCCAGAAAAAACGGAGGGATGGAAGACACATGAATGGTTGCCAGTACTCACTCATGCTGTTTCCTCTGTTCCTCCTGTGAGTTTTATGCCAGCAGGGAAGTGTATGCCTGGCAAGTTCCCTCAGAAGAGAGAAGGAAGGACCCCGGGTGAGTAATAAGGGTGGGCACAGTTTCCGTGTTGTTTGCAGAGGCGAGTTTCCTTTAAGGTCACAGTGTGCAGCCTGTCAACGGGCTAAGAGGCCCTAGGCAGCCCCCTCAGCTAACTGAGGTACCAATCGCTGCCATATGGCAAGCCTCTGTTTGCTTTGCACTTTCTGTGTCTCTGATGCCCTTGGGGATTAGTGACCTCAAATTACTCCATAGACCTGCCCTCCTTTTCTTTGGAAATTGTTACTTCTGGGTCCAAGCTGAGTAAGCACCGACAAACAAACCATCAGCGGTTCTTTTGTTTGTGTTACCCTCAGAGAGGTTAAAACAATTTTCTTCTTGACTTAGGGAGGCTCATTATGACCTTGGATGAGAACCCCTGCAGTGATGGTATAACTGCAGTATAATTATGTAATGAGCACAAAGCTTGCAGAGATTAGATACATTGTTTGGCTTGATTTAGCCAGACCGGCATGCTCCTTTCAGCCCCACGCAAGGTTGTTCCGTTGCTCTCTGATGTTCGGGGAGAGCCAGTAAGCGTGTCAATTTACTGCCAATGAAATACCTCGGAAGCTGTAAAAGGAAGGCATCACTTGAAACACACTCGAAGAAGGAATGCAACTGGCAAGAGAGAATGCGAGATGAAATGCCAAAGCTGTAAATGAAAGAATACAGTTAAAAGAAGGCAAAGGCCAAATGGGGGCAAATGGGTGAAGGACGGTGATGTGGAGGGTGTGCAGAGTGGAAAGATGGGAAGCACTGCAAGGCTAAGGCTATGAAAAACAAGAGCTGAGCGTAGCTGAAGTGGATAAGGAACTTTAAGAGGCAACAAGAAGAAAACCTGTTGCTTTTGGAGGCCATTATGATGGAGTGACTCCTTGGTGGTTTGTCCCCGAGTTGGTGGCTGAAAGGACCTTGTGCAACAAGCATGTGATGGACCGATGGGCTCCTCGTGGGTGGCGGTCACAGATTGCCATACCTGAATAGCAGAATTATGAACTGTTACTATCTGTTATGAACATTTGCAGAATACTGTCTCACCGCAGGATGTGTGAACTGATCGCCTTGCCCCAGCCCTGTAATTCTTTCTGCGTGGAGCTCTGAACCACTACCCCCAACCCAGCCCCCCTCAGCACAAGGGGGAAATGCAACTGGCCCTCCTTCCCTTCAATCCAACCTTCTTTGTGTGCTGGAATCTCAGTCACCAGGAAAAAAGAATGAAAGGGCCTGAGGCTCAGCTCATTAGTAGGGCTAGACCACCGCGGCTGCCCGTGGCACTAATTATACCATTGTGTGCTAGGAGACGCTGCCACTCCGCTGGACCCAGTTGATAGGAGGAGAGTGAGGAGCACAGAAGAAGCCCTGCTTGCCCTTCTGCAGCTCATTACAGCAACGCCATGACAGCCAAGCAGAGAGGGGGTAGAGACAGCACAACTCTCCACTGGGTCTCCAGGGCACCTGGCTAATCCATGGCACCGAGCTCTGTCTCCTGTAATAGGCAGCAGCCTGTAAATGCCAGCAGTCCAATTAGTCCTGCCCCTTGGCCCCATCAGAAAGGAGGATCTCCTTCAAAGCAGCATAAGCTGGAGATCCCTTCCTTCAGAGAAAATCTCACTGAGTAGATGACAAGAGACGCCCAGGACCACCTGGTCAGGGACCATCTCTGATCACAAAGTGGCTTTGGAATCCCCCTTCTTACATGTCTCTGCCAGCCCTGCAGGAATGTTCACAGCAAGTTCCTTTAGGCTCAAAGGCTGCTTTTCACATTCCTTTTAATGAAGCAGTGGTGCTCTCAGACGTGTGCAAAAGTAATACAAGAAGTACAATACTGCCTCCAAGAGAAGACGCTTGAAGAGCAAGATGCTGCTGGTTGGTCTGCAGTTCACAAATCTGGCTGCTGAAATAGGAGGTATGGACAAGTGCTGCAGCTGTTTACTTGTATGTGCAGTAGAAACCTAGACCGGGGTTCCCAATCGGTGAGCCATGGTTCCCTGGGAAGCTGTGTTGTCGGGGGTCCCTATGGATGACCCTGAGAAGT
>JAJKFI010000055.1:2852878-2886181 GCA_029204185.1 Lerista edwardsae
TGTGTGTGTGTGTGTGTGTGTGTGTGTGTGTGTGTGTGTGTGTGTGTTTGCTGTCTTGAAAGTATCTCCCCTTGGTTGTTGCTATGTTGCTCATGCCTAGGAGCTGCCAGGAGAGGCATCACTCCAGCAATGGTCGCTTATTGGCCCTTCCTTTGCTCCTTGCTTGGTTCGCCCTGGGGCAGTGAGTGGCTTCTTGGATGGCAGAGGGACATCTGACCAACATTGCACTCTATTCTGTGGACAACAGGATGTATTGGAGTTTGCTGGAGGAATTACTAGGAAAGCCTGCACTGGAAGTATTGGGAGGGCTGTACTAGCATGGATGGATAGTGCTTGGATGGACACAGCAGGATACAGTGCTCAGTGCTCTGTTGGTGTGCCATCTGAATAGGATGTTTAGCACTGGAGGAAAGCAACTGTCTCTCTTCCCCCAGCACAGTATATTTTCCAATAGCTTTTTGCTGCTGTTTCTTCTGCATTGTTTTCAGATTGGAAGCCCTTTGGGGTCAGGGAAACTTTTTTTTTTTTTTTTGCTCTGTAAACCATTTGTGAACATTTTTTGTTTAATAGCTGTGTATACATTTTCTTAAGAAAAAGCACGGAATGTGTGCAACCTATTTTATGACATCAGCAGTACTGGAAAGGATAATCCTAGAACTACCTCCAAAGGTGGAGGGCTACTGGTACCGGATGCAAGGGAGTGGCAACAGGATGCAAGCATCTTGTTGTCTCATGCCTCCCTGGGGCACCTGGTGGGCCGCTGTGAGATACAGGAAGCTGGACTAGATGGGCCTTTGGTCTGATCCAGCAGGGCTCTTCTTATGTTCTTATGTTCTTATGTACCCTGACAGCCTGCCAAGAGCAGGCCAAAGAATTCTCTCTATTCTTCACTAAAAAGATCTTCATGAAGGAAACACAATAAAGTGCTTGTTTCAGGGAGGATTGAAACCTGACTAGGATGGACTATCCCCCACACCACTGCTCTTAAAAGTATGTATTCCTCCAGAAAAAAAGTGCCATCTTCCAGAAATTATGTCCAAGTCATGCTTTCTGCCTGCAAATACGGACACCGGTCAGTAGCCGACCTTCATGATCCCAGCGGCGCATTCCACTGCATAAGCAGTTTTCTGCAGGTGACTGACTTGGGTCAATGCATGCAAGGGGATTAAAAAACAAGCGCCAGTGGGCTATCCATTAAAGAGCTGCAACTCAATTAAGGCTATTGATTAATCAATGAGAGAAGCATGACTCCACTCCTCAGCAATAATAAAAATCTTGGCCAGTGATGGACAGTAGCAAATTACAGAAAGAAGTGGTAAAAGAAGTGGGGAGTGGGGGGTGGGATAGGGCTGGTGAAGACCACCAAGGGTATAATTAGCAAGATGTGAGTGTGTTGATGCCACAACCACTTTGTAAAGCTGATGCCCAGCACTTTGATGTCCCTTTCATCCCAACACAATGCCAAACTCCTTAAAAATGTGGACTTCTTGCACAAGAGGATGACCTGCAAATGCTCCCTACTTCTTTTCTGCTTTGCAAGGTGTAGACCTGCTGGATCCATTCTCTGCACTGGATCCTGCAGTTTAAAGGGTTACTCAGGTAAGGTGTTCAGCCTTAAAAGGACTAAAGAAGCCACTGCTGGTGGGATGTACCCTTGACTGTAGCTCTCAAAGGCTTTTCTGGGTCTGCTGCTAACAAACCTGATTAGCAAGCAGCTCCTTCCAAGAAGGTGACAAAGTGCACGTTCGTGCTGATATCCATCTAGGGTGCTATATGGTGATAGCTTGTCCTGCTATGTTGAGGTTCGGCAGGATGGGAAACTATGAACTAGCAAAGAGCCTGATGGGCCTGTTCAAATTGGCTGTTGGGTTGCACCGTAAGTTCCATGGCTTGATGGGAGGAAACAATATTCATTTCACATTAAGTTCATAAAGCATTTATAACATGTCAACAAGCCAAATGGACAAGCCATTTTCATAAGGTCTGGTGCAATGCCTTGACATTAAAAAAAAGCAGCACATAACTTTCAAATTGGTATGTCTCTACAACTTGGAAAGCATTTTGCCAACATTTAGATAGTGTATATTGGGGCACGTTTTGTTGTCATACAACATCTGCCTGCAAGTTGGGGGAGATAGTAAATTGGCAGGGGGCACCCTGTGCTTGTCCACTATCTCCCCCAGTCTACCACCTCCAGGGAATCAGGGCTGGCTCCATCCTCTGGTGCACAAGTGGATGAGAGAATGATGAAAGCTTACTCTGCGCCATGTCCTCTCTCCCTCTGTGCCATGTCCTCTGAGGGCTGGCAGAAGGAATGCTGGCAGCCCAGCATTTTCTCCACAGCCATTGGAGGAAGTGACAGCAGTGCTAGAAGATGAAGGAGAGAGGTATGTGAAGCAGGCAAGGGTTGTGAGGGATACCTTTCTCCCTGTTTACCCATCGCTGCCATCTCTTCCACTGCTGCTGCTTCTAGTGAAGGGGATGCAAAGAGCTCAACTGCAAGCTCCTCCCTCCAAGGTACCATCAGCAGCCTTGAGGTAAGCCCTTTGGGGTTGGGCTAGCTTTTGGAGCCTCCAGCCAGTGATCAGACACAAATGAGACAGACATGAACAGGATAAAGAGCACTTGATGAACACCTTATCCTAAACTCCTTCAGATGGTAGACACATCCCTGATGATAGAAAAACACTCCTCCAATGCCAGAGCTGCTGTAGAAAGGAGGAAATCAATTGGGAACAATGGGAATGAAAAACACCAGACTCATTTCCTGCCATGCCCTCTGCACCCACTAATTTCCTACAGGGGAACGAACATAGGATACAGATTATACTTGGCAGCCAATCAAGGCACCCCAACTCCAGTACCAAACAGCAAGTATGCATCTTGATTCAGAAATCATGTGTCACTACTGCTGTTGTCTATTCCTCTCTGTGTTTTTCCGTGTTCCCCACAGGCAAACAAGGTGTCTTTACTTCTGTCTGGTAGCACAGACACCATGCTGAATCCAAGGGAGGCCCACAGCCTGCCTGTCTGCAGTGACCAAAGTGAGCCCAGCTGACCTCCTCGTTCCAGGCTGGCCCCTGTGGCTTTGCAAACTCCACGACAGACGGTGAACCAGCCAGTGCAGCCAGACCTCACAGGGACCTGTTACGTGGCTGGCTGGGGGATAACCTGCAAGCCCTGCTGGGTGGGTATGATTGATGAGCAACCCCACTTGTAGGATTCTCTTTCATATGCTGCCATATCACTGAAACAGTTCAGTACAAACACTGACTGGATCACTCTTGCTGTCTCTTTCTGAGCAGACAGGGATCTCTTCTTCCCACCCTAGTTGTTTCTCATCTCAGTTGGCCTTGCAGGGGAGGGAGAAGGGACCTTTCTTCTTTCAGGGCTCAGGCTCTGCATCTATGGCTCTTTAGGTCTCAGTGGGGGTGCGGGGGAAACCCTTGATGTCCCCTGGGTCTTTGTTCTCGCCTGCCATGGAGCATAAGGCAGAGAAGAAGGCGGGGAGAATACTGAGAGCCACACCAGGGCCACTGTGCAGCAGGTGCCAGCAATGATACAGTGTGCAATGGTGTGGCTGTGGCTAATGTCATAGAAGTCCTGCTCCACATTCAAGCCCAGTGACTAGCACATGCAGGACTTCTTCTGACTGGGCACGTGCTACAGCTTCCTAGCCAGATGTGCCTGCTTGTGGTGATGCTAAATGTTTCATTAGATGCTCTTTTTGCCTCTCTCCTTCTCCTGAGTGATTAGAGAACTGGGGAGTTCTGGACCTGCCTCTGCCTCTTCTTTTGTCCCTGCTATGGGTGCTTGCCTTTGGACAGTCATTCAGAAGGTAAAGGCTAGGTAAGGCTAGCCTTTTGCCTGGGCTTAAAGCTGCCTTGCCTGGTTCCAGCTTGCATCTCAGTTGCCTTGGGATCCCAGCCCTTCTCCTGGCAAAAGGGTTTCTTCAAGCTAGTGAATGCTCCCACACGGTCTCAAAGCCTTGCTGCAGGGAGACCTGTCTGCCTAACTGTCCTTTTCCAGGGGAGATCTCAGCCATCCCTTACTCTACTCTGTACTGAAAAAAGCATTTCCTGGAAGTGCATGAGTGGCACAAGGGGACTTGAAACTGGGACTCCTAGCAGTTCTCTGTGTCTTCCCCTTTGGTGTTTATATTATAGTAGCTCTTGTAGGGATGCGGGTACCATGGCATCCTTCTGTCCAGTGTGGTGTGTTATTGGGGCACTTGCCTGAGGTTGGCAGTGGGGACTTGCTGTGGTACTCATTTCTAGGGGTTGCTGAGGAGCATTGTTCCAGCACTGGCTGCTTATTGAATCTGTACTGGCACTGCCCCCTGTGTGGTTCACACACACCCCTGGCAGCACTTCTCTGGCCATTACTGTTGGGGCTGAGTAGTCCTTGTGATTGGTTCCTTGCATGTTAGGCCAACATTATGCTGTCATCAGGCTGCAACTCCAAGGATGCTGGGCTGTGTTGAGGCTTCCCTGGATGCTGGCAGCATGACTTGGAAGGTTGCAGAGACATGGAGTTGCTTGGGCTCTGGTGTTCCTCCTCCTTTGGATATGGCAGTCGTCCCACCAATGCTGCAGCATGGTTTGTGCGCTGCCAGCATGGTGTCAGTATGGGATCAGGCTGTAAATATGTTGTACAAGCAATCAAGAATCATAAAACAAAACTTTAAAAAGGAAGCTATGTAGATCCAGTAGAATGTTTAAAACTAAAAGCTTGATTAAACAAATGGAATGTTATCAATTGTCTAAAAAGTCAATCTGCCTTAGGGACAAATGGGATGCCAATAAACCCAAATTCTAATGACAAAATAGATACTGTGTCTATTGAATAGTACAGTATAAAATAGCTACAGGGAGGATATTATATTCATTCACTCATTTCTATTCTGCCTTCCACTATATAGTCCTAAAGCAGCTAAGAATATAAGAACATGAAAAATTTACAATAAAAATGGATTCAGCAATTTAAAATATTCAGAGACTGTGAAAAGTGCAATGCTTCAGCTGGAGAAGATACAGGATAGCTCCGCTTTGCAACCCAAAAGGCTGACAGAATAGCTGCATCTTTGCACCTTCTGAAAAGCAAAAAGAGAGGGTTCCCACATTCCCTGAAGCAAGGAATTCCACATCAAGGGGGACTATCAGGGAGAGGTCTCTGTCCTGCCCACCTGCCAATCAAGCCTTGTTCAGTGATCTTACAACAGAGCCACATCAGCATGTCTTAATGGAAGGGTAGATTCATATGGCAGAAGGCAGTCCTTAAGTGTCTGAGGGCCCAAACCATGCTTTCTCAATGGAGGACCATGGCTGGGCAAAAGTGCTCCTGGCCACAGCTGCCACATGCCTCTCTTGGAGCGGGAATGCACCCAGGAGTATCCTCAAGCTGTGTGCCTGCTTTTTCAGAGGTAATGCAACTGCAAGCCCATCAAGCCCATTCAACTTCCCTCCTGACCTTCAGCACCTCTGTCTTGTCTGGATTACATCTCAGTCCACCTACAGCCCACCAGGCACCAGTTCAGAACATCCACTCGGGTCTGGATCACCTATGAGGCAGTGTAAAAGCAGCAGATGCTTCAAGCAGCAGGTTGGGGGGGAGTGGCAAATTGATAGGAGGGCATCCCTCACCTCTGTTGGAGTTGCCGCAACTCCGTCTGCTGTCTAGAGGGGGCAGTCTAATGTCCAAAAGGGGAAAATGTGATGTCCTGTGACCTAGACCCTTCTTACCTGTCCTCTCTGTGATTCCTGCAGGGGTGTGGCCTTGACCTTACTTCCTTCCCTTCTACTCTGAGCACATTCTCTTTTGTCTTCTAACCATGGACCTGATAAGATGTGCATACCAAGGGCTCTGATGCTGATGCCCTCCGCCATCTTAGGCACACTTCCATGCATGGCGATGCAGCTGTAGGGCATTGTCTCTAAGTATTAGATGTACCTCTGATCCTAATCAGACACTGTAGATATGCAGTCGATGGAACTGTGAGTAAACCTTTCTTTTTGCATCTTTACCAAGCCTCTGCCTGTGTCTTTTGTTAATAGCAGTCAGCCTGGGTGAGGGAGGTTCCCGTGAGGTGATGCCCTAAGGGGGAATCCGCTGCTTACCCTACTCTGCTTTCCCCCCATCACCAATAAGAGATAATTTTCCAATAACCTCTACACGGTCTCTCACAGCCCATCACCTTCCCAGCAACTCCAGTGTCCATTCTCTTCTCTTCATCGGCAAGGAAATTGAGCAAGAGGAGGCTGGAGAAGAGATGTTTACCTCAGGCAGTCACAGCAGTGGTGCTGGAGAGGGGGGGAAGGGGCAGCTGTGATCCGGTTTGCCATGGCTGTCCTGAAAGGTAGTCCCAGATCTAGGGGGAGCCAGGGGGGCACAAGCCCTGGGTGCCATCTTGGGGCTGTCTAGGGAGGCGCCAGTGGCCCCCGCAACATTGTGCGGGTAGACCTGGGCTCTGGAGCCCAGATCCACCCATTAGAAACAGCCACAGTTAGACCTGGGCTGCGGAGCCCAGATCCACCCATAAGAACGGCCGGGGTAGACCTGGGCTCCCTACAGAGAGCCCAGGTCTACCCATTAGAAACAACAGCAGAGCCCAGATCTACCCATTAGAACCAGCAGAGATCATCATGCAATGCTTCCAATTTGCCTATATAACTGGGGGGGGCAGGCACATGCTAATCTCCCATGCAAATTGGAAGCATTGCATAATGGTCTCTGCTCACATGTGGCTTTTTCAGACACTGACTCAGATTTTTGAAAGTGGAGACACAGGGATTTCAAACTGAAGTCAGCAAACGTTAAGAACCAACTACAAAAAAAAACTAAGGCTAAGCTCACCGTGACCTTAAAAGTTATGATTAAAGATGCCTTGGCACTGGAAAGATGTTTTGAATGGGTGGGGGAAGGTCTGCACTATGGATGCCTTTCTGACCTGCGGAGCACTGGTCTACCCGTGGCTGGTTCTAATGGGTAGATCTGGGCTCTGCTGTTGTTTCTAATGGGTAGATCTGGTCTCCGGAGCCCAGGTCTACCCATGGCTGTTTCTGGTGGGTAGACCTGGGCTTCTAGGGGGCACACTTCTATTGGGTGCCCCAGGCACCATTTTGACTAGGTCCGCCTCTGCTGAAAGGAGAGGTATCAATAAGAGGATTGCTGCCTCCTCCACTTGGCACTCTCAGGCAGGCTGGGCACAGAGGATCCTGTTCCAAGATCCACCAGTGCTGTTCAGAAGAAGCAAGAGAAGGAGGTAAGGTGGTGATGGAGGCAGAAGAAGCTCATCATCATCACCACCACCACCATCATTGCCTCCCACTCCACCTCCCTACCACCCCTGCTGCCCAGCACCTCTTCCACATAGGCATGCATGGAGGATCTTGGGAGTGAAAGAGGAATCGCTTCTGCTGTCAGGATGCCCCTCACCTAGATGGTTTCACAGTGCTGGGAGGCAGAGGAGGCAGGGAGGTGGAGGCAATGGTTGTAGAAATGGAGGGGTGGATCACATGTGTGCTGACACATGTGCCAAAAAAGAGGGGCATGAAATCTGGAGACTGCTTCAGACACCAGTCCAGTTTCAGCTCTAGGCTTGCATCCACTGACTCCCTGGAGTGGGATAACAGTGAGATGGAGCTGAATATCTGTATACTGGATCTCCTGCAATCTCCTGGAGCAGTTTCATGTAGAAGTTAAACAGCACAGCGACAAAGCCCTGAGCACCTAGGCTATGTGGCTGAGCAGTAGCACCAACTACCACCTTCTTCACTCTCCCCACCATGTATGACTGGAACCAGCACAACATTGTGCTTCTGAGTCCCAACCCAAGAGGTAGCCCAGCAAGATACCGTGGCTTATAGTATCGAACACCACTGAAAGGTCGAGCAGAACTAATAGGGTCATAACATGCCTATCCGCTTCCATTGCACAGTGCGCCACTGTTTTCTAGACTCTAGATAATCAAATTCAATTTGGTTCAAATTAACTATCCCAATTCTACATCTTTGTGCCCAATCAGTGCCCCAAGCCTTGTCCTTATGTCCTGTCAATGAGCAAGCATGTTGCCTGTAAATGCCATATTTTTGCTATAATGAGGAATCTCTGACTCCTGTGTGGGGCTAGTTTCTAAGGGTTTTTTTTTACAAGCTCTCAGACCTCCATGCTTGTTTTTGAGAGACTGTTATACAATGGAAAGGAATGGAGTGAGCTCTTATCACCAGAGCCTGATTATTCTGTGAGTCAGCTGCAACAAACAGCACAGGAGCCTGTGCCAGTGAATGCCAGACAGACATATCAAAAGGAAGCCATCAATTTTGTCTACCAGCGTTCCAAGCCACGAACTCCCTCCCTGACTTCTAGAGCTTACCTCAATCCTTGGCAGACGCCAATTAGTACAGGGCTTGGAAAGTACACATATAATACAGCATTTTCCTAACTCTGTTTCTGTGGAAGCAAGTCTCATTAATTTCAATTTACTTTCGGCTTCAAGTAATTATGTTTAGGATTGCAGCCCAAGTCTGAGTGGTGATTTAGAAATGTAGCATCTCCAGAGTATCTAGAGCATTCCTGACAACAACCAGAGCAATTTCTGATTGCGTAGCTGAGAGGTTGCCAGTTCCTTACCTACAGATACAGCCTGTGCCTTTCAATTCTCTACCAAGGCTTGATGCAGCTACTGTGCTTCCAACCCTGTTCCTCCAAAAGTTCTCCTTTTGGCCCACCCTCCCTTCAAGTGGTATGTTACACTCTAACTTAGCAGGGCTTTAAATGGCCAATCTGGTACCTGGGCCTCACCCCTTGTCTGCCACACTTCCCCTGCACTGTGGCTACATGCATGCACTGTGGCTTCCCCTGTGCACGGTGGCTACATGCTACAGTAAAGCCTTCCTTGACAAGTGCAGAGTTCACCCTCCCAGGATGAGTCTTGAAGTTTGTGGGGTTTAATACACCTCTAAAATGATGGGACTGTGTCCAAGAGAGACACAGGAAGCAATCCTAACCTGGAGTTGGGCTGGCACAAGTCACCAGGAGTGTCACAAACGCACTGTAAAGCATGTTGAAGCACTCTCCAAGTAAGGGAGGAAGGTACACATCTGTGCGCTGGCCTCCCTGACTCCTAAAGTGGTGCAAACACACCAGGTTTGTGACACTCCTGAGTGGGTACAATCAATCAATCAATAGTATTTATATACCGCTTTTCAACACAAGTTCACAAAGCGGTTTACAGGCAAATAGTAATAATAAAGCTAAATGGCTCCCTGTCCCAAAAGGGCTCACAATCTACAAGGGACTTGTGATGATCTAACTCCAGGTTAGGATTGCACCCTCATTCAACCAACTACCTGATCCTAGGTAAATTCAGGCACACCTAAACCAACGGATATAGGCAAGATTAAGGGCCCAATCCAGAGTCCGTTATTGCTGGCGGTATGTGTGTACCACTTGCAAAAAGTGTTGCAAATGTGCTGTAAAGTACATCCGCAACACTGCACTGCTCATACTGGGGCAGCACTAAGTCTGCGCCTGGCCCCAACGTGAGCAGCCAGAACAGCTGGTGCTCCAGCAGCACCAGCCGCCGGTAAGCCCAATTGAGGCAGGGGGAGCCGGATGGGGGAGGAACGGGGGGGGGGGAAGAGTGGAACGGACATGCACGGGGGCAGGGTGGCAACCCCCCTCCCTTGCCTAGTGTCCCAACACAGATCTCCTTGGCTTTGCACCCACTCAAATGCTCCCTTCCCCCGAGGAGACCTCCAGCAGTAACCCGGCAGGGCCAGGATCCAGCAGTCGCCATTTTTGTGCCACTGGAGCCCTGGGCAGTGCCGGGCTCAGGATTGGGCTGTAATTCCATACAGGATGAAGCTGCAGATTTCTCAAAGCAATCGCAGGCAATCCACATCTGTAGGAGAAGATGAATCAGAGAGAGGCCCAAGTGCAGAGCTGAGCCAAGAGGACATCTGGAAGGCCTCCTGTGGACGCTGTTTTGGTTCTTTTGCCAGAGCCACTGGTCCTGATTAACATGCTCTTCCCTTTTCTGCTCCCAGCAGGGCTCCTTGGTCCAAGGAACGCCATGAAACAGAGACTCTGCTGCAGGCAGATCAAAAGGCCACCTCAGCCTCACTAGTTTTATCTCAGTGACATTTTTTTGTTCCTGTCTGGCTTCGCTGTTGTTAATGGAGCAATAAAAAGAGAAGCCAATGGCATAGTGCTTGGGGCTCAGAGTCCCAGTGATAGTGAAGCCCAGTTTAGGAGAGAGAAAGCAGCTGACTCCGGGTTAATTCTGAGTGCCCCAACCTTTGCTGGAAAGACAGAGCCATGATATGCTTTGCTTCCTTTGCTGGTACCTTGGCAAAAGGGATGAAGGACACTGCAGGGAGATCAATCTTGTGGTCCTCAGTTTATTAGCTATCTCTTATCTCTCACTATATTTCAAAACACAGCTTTGATCATTTTTTTTCCTTTCATGCAATGTAATTTAATTTAAATGGACTTTTCTGTGGTCATAAGCCACAAATTCAGTAAAGTGTTTATATAAGCACACTGATGAAAGGCGCTGGCAGAGGGAATCTGCAAGAAGGCACAGAATCCTGCTACACTGGGGGATGGGAAAGGATAGGGGTGGGATGGGTAGAAAGATCAGGTAAATTTCAGGAACTACAGGTAAATTTCGGGGTGACGATATGCAATAGATCAACTAGGATTTTTGACTCTCAATTGCATCTACAAAAAGGCTGTAGTCTTTTGTACATACGTATGGATGGATAAGATGTATCTGTTGGAGCCTTGTGCCCCATATTTTGTACCCCAGCTGTGAAATTGAATTTTACAAGTTTACGGGCTCTAAAATAGCCCGATGCTATCCTCCTCCCACCAATGCAGTGACGCCTAAATGGCCTGTGCAGCATCCTATGGGGAGGGCATCTTGGGGGACAATCCTAACCTGGAGTTAGGCCAGCACAGTTTGGCCGGCACAAGGGCCACCATAAAGCATGTGGACCAGTCTCAGGGTCAGGGAGGATGGCCTATGTGACTCCGAGAGTGGTCCAAAAATACTTTATGGTGTCCCTTGTATGCTGGCCAAACTGTGCTGGCCTAACTCCAGGTTAGGATTGCACTCTTGGCGTTATCCTCCTTATCCAGGGTGGGGGGTAACACTTCCACAGCGCAGAGTTTTGTGCTGGCAAAATCACTGGCACATGTCCATGTGGAACTGGGCTGCAGGATTGGGTCTAGAAAGGGGGCTAGGATTCAGTGGCCGCCATTGCCATTGAACTGCCCCCTTCCTTAACCCAATCAGCCCTTGCCCATTCTGCCCTCCCTGCCCCATCTTGTTCCACCCTCCCCTGCCCTGATTCTGCCCTGCTCCCATTCTGTTCTGCCTTTCTCGTCAACCTACGTGCATCAGTGCATAGTTGTGCACCAGCACACAGGGAAAGGCTCAAGCAGCATGCAATAACATGCACCGCTAGAAGGGGTTTTACAACTGCTGTAAGGATTGGGCTCTGACACACATTACTGATTGTTAACATTGCAAGCAAATAAAAATATCTGCTCTTTCTGGCCATATATTAATTGCTTATCTGTTCCTTCACTGCAAAACTGTGAGTATTAATTAGCTGCTTTTGATCAGGCCTTGGGGAAGCTCTGCTGGTCACTTTGAGTTTTTTGTTAGAATCCCTTATGTGGAGCAATTGAGATGTTATGTATGATGGTACTGGGAGAAAGCAGGCTGACCAAGGGGAGTATTGCCTATAAGCACCCCACTGGATCAGGCCAAAGGCCCATCTAGTCCAGCTTCCTGTATCTCACAGTGGCCCACCAGATGCCTCAGACAAACACACAAGACAACAAGATGCCTGCATCCTGTTGCCACTTCCTTGCATCTGGCATTCTGAGGTAGTCTATTTCTAAAACCAGGAGGTTTTAACAGTTAGCAAGTGCACCCCTTCCTGCTCCCTGCTTTCCCTTTTTACGGGATAAGCAGTTGAATGGGAGAAAACCTTGGTGGTTCCTATCCATTGCCATCAACCCAGGCTAAAGAGAACACTGAGCTCCAATGGTTCTTATTAAAAGTCAAAACCACAGTAACATCTGCAGGGTGATCAGATGTGGCAATCCACTGAATTACCAATCAACTAGACCAGGCAAGCAAATAGTAAAAATATAACTCGTATATTAAAAGTCCAGAAGAAAAGGAATTCTTTTCTTCAAGGCGGGGGGAGGGTGATGGAAACAAGCTGATTGAAAATGCCTGAGCTTGGCTGGATAGACACAAAACAAAACCTTTTTCAAATGGATGTAATAACTAGTAATGCCCAGCAGATGGGGCTGGGGTGAGAATCCTTGATCTCAGAGCTTACTGGAAAATAAGTGGGTGACTTCTAAGAACCTGCATTAGGTTTCCATGGCAGGCCAACGGAAAAACACACAGAACTCCCTTGTGCTTGGACTTTTGTAATTGGGATTTGATGATGTCATGGGGTGCCTAATTGGCAGAATGGAACCCATCTGGGCCATCCCTTTACCTAGGCAGACAGGTTTTACTGCCCAAATGGCAGGGCATGCCAATTTCAAGGCAGGTTAGCTACTCCAGACAGGAAAGAACGTTTCTGAATCCACAAACACACGTGGTTGCTGGTAACAGAGTTTCAAACAAAGGGGCCAAAAATGCTGTAGCAGGATGTTCCAGTTGCTTTTACCTGCTGAACCTGCACAGGAGCTTCTCAGGAATCAGAAGTGCCCCAAAACCAGGAAATATAGGCAAAAAATAGAGGTTGGGTGGAAGGAAATAGGGCATTCAGCACAATGACTCCTGCGGTGCATTAGGCTTGATGTCTGCAGGTCTCACTAATAACTTCTGGAAACAGAAACTCAAGTCACACTTATTAGGTGATCAAGCTGCTTTCATGTCTGTTTGCATTCACAGAATCATAGAATTTTAGAGTTGAAAGGAATCTTCGGGATCATCTAGCACAACTTGGCTCAGTGTGGGATACTGCTGCAGAATCCTGACAAGTGACCATCCAGCCTCTGATTGAAAACCTCCAACAAGGGAGAACCCTCAATTGCATAAGGTGGACTGTCCCACTGCTGGAGTGCTCTTGGAGAGGAAATTATTCCTTACGTCTAGCCTAAACCTCCTGTCCTGTACTTTCAACCCACAGGCTCCAGTCCTGCCCTCAGGAGCCATAGAAAATAAGACCTTCTGTGTGAAAGCTGTGTGAGAGAGAAGACAGATATCTCGCTCAGAGGCGGATCTAAGGGGGGGCAAATCTGTAAGTGTTGCAAGAAGCCTTACCCTGTCATGTAAATCCCTCCTCTCCCTTGCTGCTGTAGCCAGTAAGCAACGCCAAGATGTTGCTGTTCCCTGTGAGGATTGGCTAGAACAGTGCAGGAGACGAGTGTTTTCCACTGCAAGGTAAGGCTTCTTGCAAAACTTACAGATTTGCCCCCCCTTAGATCCGCCTCTGATCTCGCTTCTCCTCTGTATGCAAAACATACAAGCTCTTTTAACCATTCCTCATAGGACTTGGTTTCCAGATCCTTCACCATCTGTGTTGCATTTCTCAGAATCTGTTCCAGCTAATCAACATCCTTCTTAAAATACGGTTCCCAACATTGGGCACAGTATTCCAAGTGAGGACTGAACAGTTATCTCTATGATCTGGACTCAATGCCTCTGGTAATGCAGCCAGCCACTGCATTAGCCTTTCTTTTTTTTCTTTTTCTTTTTCTTTTTTGCAGCTGCATCACGCTACTGGCACATGTTCGACGGGTGACCAACTAAAAATCACCAACATCTTTTTCACCTGTGCTGCTGCCAAGACAGGTCTCCTCTATCCTTTGTCTCTTTGTGTGCAGGACTTTATATTTGTCTCTTGTTGGTACACTCTGAACAGATGCACACTGAAACAGCAAAATCCCTCAAGAAAATTGACCTAGAACACGTATAACAGGAGAGAATTGGCTCTGACTCCTGAGCCAGCATCTCGCACTGGCTCAATGCACACACACTCTTACACATGAGCCATTCTATTGCACCAAGTTCTGGTCGGTGGGTTTCAGGGTGTGAAGTCTATGTATCCCTGGAGTACAGTGACCAACTCCCTCTGGCTCAGCATCCGTATGATGCAATGCTTATTCACTGTAAGGAACACCTGCCTGCTTCTTTGCTCACCAATGAGAGGGGATGTTTTTCAGCAAATAAATCATAGAAGGAACTTCTACTTTTTCCCGACCTACCATTTTCCTGCTATAGTACATATACACACTCTCAACTGCTTTTCCCTCATGGGACTCCAGATACATCTTTACAATTACAAACACACTTCTGAAATCCTGCAGGGGGGGGAAGCATCTTGGCAGGGGCACAGTTGCAGTGGGAAAACAGTAGGCAAGCAAGGAACGGCACCTCCATCCCCTTCTGTGCTGAAAACCAACCCCTCTTCAGCAACACCACTGAGGTTTTCTTACATACTTACAAATGTAACAAACAGAGTTTGGCTTTTGTCAGAGGCAGTGTTCACACACTTCGACACACGCACACACCAAGCCTCAATTGCTTGGGCATTCCCATCCAGCTTGGCTGCAGCTCTGCTAGGAAACGATCACCTACTGGAAAGAAGGGGGCAAGGCAAGTGGGCACTTCCAGTGCAGGGAGCCACAGTCATGCTGGGTGATGTCACTGTCGTGAGTTCTTCAGGAGCAATCATCTCTATCATGCTGTGATCCTCCCTCCCTCCCTCCTCTTCACCAGCACGACCAGGGTGGCCCAGAGCCTAGCTGACAAGAGATGAGGCAGATGGAAGGAGAGCAGAGAGCAAAGGCAAAGAGCACATCGCTCTAATCTGCCTGACATGCTGATGATGGATGCCGTTTTGACAGACCTGAGCCATCCATCTCCCGGAACCAGCGAGGCAACGACATGCCTCCTTGCTGCAGATTGCAGCAGAGGATTTGCTGGACAGCCTGCCCAGGCTACTTAAAAGGATCAGGCACTCCTCGTTCAAGCCCTGTCAGTGAGAAAAGGGGGCAAGTGAGAGGGGGCAAGGCTGAGGGGAAGTAATGATAAAATGAGAGAGCAGGAGGAGTGCCGCTGTATCCATACCACCTCCAAAGCCCTGGCCTTCCTCGAATGATTGAAAACCACTGCTGTAGAGTCATCAAACATTCTGCATTGACAGACTCCTTCCTGCATTGGCTTGTCTACCCACAAACCTTGTGTGTGGTGGAGGATTTCAGGTCCTATTACAAAGCACAACTCAGACCATAAAAGACCTTGGCCAGGCCCCAGGACACAATCAGACTGAGGACACAATCCTAACCTGCGCTGGAACAGGCAGACTGGCTGGCCTCAGCTCTGTCCAGTGTGGTATACAGGAGGCAGCCTCAGGGTGATACTTTCCCCTTATCCTGGCTTAAGCCCCAGCACCTCCCCTAAGGCTACGCAGCACTGTGTCAGCAAAATCACTGGTGCAACCCTGAGTGGCCCATGCAAGGCCAACTGGGTCAGGGACGGAGTTTAGGATCTGGCATAAGTGCTGGATCCTGTCCCCACCCTTCCCTGGGCCAGCCTGCCCAGGGGGCCACTGTCCTCTGCCCTCCTCCTGCCCCATTCTGCCTCCCCCCGGCCTTCCTAGGGCCCTGTGCCGTTCTAGATCTATCGGCCTTACCGAGGTCAGCCTGCGGCGCATGTTTGCAAGGGATTTGCGCCAGGCTACAGCACGCTTAGGATTGCGCTACCCAAGTCTGAATGTATAAAGTGCCTAATACTGTATTAAGCTGGACCATTGAGCCATTAACCCACTGTTTTTTACACTCGGCTGCAATAAAAGTTAGGTAGGTGAGATTAGTTAGGTAGGTGGTAGCTGGAAGCAGAAGATTTTTTTTCCTGCCATCAACTTATGTTCCTAGTGACACTCTGAATTCTAACGCTATTGGGACTATGACTTCATGTTCTCTTAAGCAGCAAGGAGACTTACATTTGGCTCAGTTCCCACAGGAAAAGCAGCAAACATGTGCTGTGTCCTTCCTGAACCCCCTGGGGCTTGCAATTTAGGATTATTTGACTCTGTCAAATAAGGCCATCCAGATAGTTCATGGCATTTCAACAAGACCCCTTAAATCAGATTACTTTCAAGGATTTAGTTTAACAGGGAAGGTAAGTAATAGGTAGGAACAGAACAAAAGAGAGGCAAAACTTGTTACACAGAAACAAACAACAATACTGGAAGCACTTCTAATGAATAGCCTCATTACTAAATATTGACTAAAGCTCACCTTGGTGTAGTTGAGAACTTCTAATAGCCATTTCTGATGGCTATCGTTTCTGAACTTCTGATAGCAACCATTTCTGATAGCCACATCTCAAAGAGGGCATGGCGGAACTAGAAAAGGTGCAGAAGGGTGTGACCAAAATGATTTCTGGACTGGGGCACCTCCCTTACGAAGAAAGGCTACAGTGTCTCGAAAAAAGGCGCCTGAGGGAGGACATGACTGAGGGCGCAATCTTAACCTGCAGTTAAGACAGCACAGTTGGCCAGACAAGTTTGGCTGGCACAAGGGACACCGTAAAGTATGTTTGGACCGCTCTCTGAGTCAGAGAGGCCAGCACACAGACTTGCGCCATCCTCCCTGACTCCAAGAGTGGTCCAAAAGCACTTTACAGTGGCCCTTGTGCAGGCCAAACTTTGCTGGCCTAACTATGCCAGCCTAACTTAAGTTAGGATTGTGCTCTGAGAAATACAAAATTATGCAAAGGATGGATACAGTAGATAGTGGGATGTTCTTTTCCCTCTCTCACAAAACCAGAACCAGGGGACATCCACTAAAATTGAGGGTTGAGTGTTAGAATTGATAAAATGCTTTTTTACCCAGCAGGTAATTAATTTGTGGAATTCCTTGCCACAGGAGGTGGTGATGGCATCTGGCCTGGATTCATTTAAAAGGAAAATAGAGAGATTTCTAAAAGAAAAGTCCATTACAGGTTAAGCCATGATGGGATGTGCAACCTCCTGGTTATAGAAGTAGCTACAGTACCGCAGAATGCCAGGTGCACAGGAGTGGCAACTGGATGCAAATACCTTGTTGTCCTGTGTGCTCCCTGAGGCATCTGATGGGCCACTGTGAGATATAGGAAGCTGGACTAGATGGGCCTTTAGCCTGAGCCAGCAGGACTTTTCTTATGGTCTTACGTTTTTATGATAGTTTACCTATAATCTTGCCTTATATGCCAATAAAGGTATCTTATTATTATAATCCTGCCCAGTGGTAAGGAGAAATTTACCATACATCAAGTGGCAATGTGTGGTGGAACATGCTGTAAAACTGTATAGGTTTCCTTTAAAGCCCTAGACTCGGGTACCTAATGAGAATAATTTCCCCAACTGTACCTAGTGAGAAATTGGGGGAGCCCTCCTCTTACGGCACACACCCTTTCAGAGGATGAACCTTGCCTCCAAAGCTGTCAATACCACCCTAATTCTCTCTGCTTGACTCAAATCCAAATCAAATTCAAATCTATGTAAAACCTGTAGTATCATATAGAAACATTTGCATCAGCAGATCCTATCACAGGTGTGTACCTGCATGGCAGGCTTTACAGGATTTTTTAAAAGTATATCTACACTAATGGTCCTGTTTAAGCAGGTAACAGTAATTCAATTAGAGGCCCAATCCAGAGCCCTTCAGCATGATTGGTACGAGTGTGCCACTCCTGCTGGTGTCGCACAAGGCGCCATAAAGCTCCTCCATCACCGGCAGTAAGCCATTACCTGATGTGCCCTGGAGCAGCGTCATGGCAATGCCAGCAACGTGTGCCCGGAGGTAGCACAGGTTGCTGGTGAGTGATGACCTTGCTGTTCATCAGCAATGTGGCCGTTTGGGGCAGAGAGGGAGGGCATTCCGGGACAGGGGTAGGGCGTTCCGGTGGAGGGGGTGGGAACGGCGGCAACTCTCGCCACCACTTCCTGGCCTCCAAGTAAGGCCATACGGCCTTACTCAGAATGTCTTGCTTCTATGCCAGCTAAATAGCTGGTGCAGAAGCAAGTACACCTGTCACTCGCCCTGTGCCCTTACCATGCGGAAAGTGGACAAACATCCCTTTTCCCTGTGGAGGCTGCTGCGGCTGCCGCAGCTGCCTGACTACTGCTGCACTCCTAGGCAGTCGGGCAGTATAGGATTGGGCTCTTGGACTATTACATACATAAATATAAATCATATTTTGATGGTGTTCTACGTAGATAACAGTTGCTGTCCGTAAACACAACAGAAAAACTGTTCGCGTTTTGGTAATCCATCTGAGATGCATTGCTTGAATCAAGAAAGATGCAGAGATTGTTTCGAACAATACCGCCAGCAATGAAACTCTTTCAAAGGAGATATAGCGCCAATTAACACTTGATTTTTAAATTCCACGTTTAAACTGTGGTTAATGCATTTGATTAATCACACCAATTAATGGAATAATGCTTTCAGCTCTACTTTCAAGTTATCTTTTTTTCTTTCCATTTTTTTAAAAACATGACACCAGAAAGATAAACTTCTAAACCACATTTGAAATTTAAAAATGACTATCATCTGTAGTTTATGATGTAGCTCTCCTGACAGCAGTGTTTTACATTTGGTTGCTTCAATGAACTTTTATTTTATTACCATAACCGACTGCTTTAAATTAAAAAAAAAAGCTTAATATGTAAAATGAGTAGCACTTGAGCGCACCTATCTGAATATATGCAAATTTGCCCTTTTTCCACCCCCCAGAGGCTATTGACCCTAATTTTCCAATGAAAGGAGCATGAGTGGGGAGCATTTCACGCCAACTGAATGTGTAATTGATTCCCATTGGCTGCATCAGGGCAGGGTGGCAATGCAGAAACTGGGACAGATGGTCTTTGACCCTCTTCTGCCAACACCCCCCATCTTTTCCAGTATGGTTGGAAGAGCTTGATAGAGGTTTGGCTTGTTTGGGGAGACTTTGCAGGCAGTTGCCTGAGAGCGACTGCTTGGCTAATACAGCCAATATTTGCAATTCACTTCAATTCAAGAGGAGCCAGCAGCATCATGTGTGTGCATAAACAGGAGAAGCTCAGAGCAGGCAAAACTGGCAATATTATATTGAGTATCTTGTTACTTTAAGAATTCATTTATTAAATTAAACTTGAACCCTCTAAGAGTTTCCTAACAGCTCTAAAGCAATATGTGAAAATTGCAAAGGGTGCTCATTAGCTCAGTTGGTTGCAGCGAAATCCTCCAGACACACTGCACCAAAAGCCATAGCAGCTGAGAAACTAATCTGCATAGGGGGAAAAAAAGAAAATATAAAGGTGATTATTTTTAAAGGCCTGTGATTCGAGCTCTGCCTTTGAACAGCGGGGCCTTAGTGACCTTGCAAATATTGAAGTGCACACACACATAACAAATTACCTCCCACTGCACTCCTACACAGAGCCAGGCAGTTTGGTCTCCTACGGGGAAGGTACAAGAGAACAAGCTTCATCTTTGCTGAGAAAACAAGGGAATATATATACATGGCATGTCCCATTAATAGACTGTATAAAGATCCCGTTTATAGATCGTATAAATGCCTGTACTAGGCATTCCGGAGAGAGGCAAAATCAAGGGTCAGTGGGCAGAGTTGAGGCTACTCTGCTCCTGCTCTAGGAGTCTGCCAGGTGTGTCCAAGAGTCTCCATGTATCCTGATTCATATTCCTCTTTGCCACTAGAAAGGGCAGATACTCCGTGGATGTAACGAACCCACCAGAAGTCAAGGAGTCTGGTGTGCACAGCAGGGCAGAGAGAGTGCTCATTAGGTGTCTTTTAAGGGGCCCAAAAGGTCTCTGGCTTCTCAAGCAAACCACCGTCTCATTAAAAAAAACAAATCGCTGATCAACTGAGTGAAACACAAGTCTGTTTTCCCCTCTTTTTCTGCAGACCTACTTTCCTCCTTCAACAGGGTCTCTCTTGAGGACTTGAGCAATCTTGGATTGGCTTCTCCCGTGTGGAGAAGAGAAGCAGGCACTAGCTATCCACCCCACTACGTGAGCTGCTAACACTAACAGCATAACACAACACAATCCTGTTTTGCCAGGAAGTGGGCAGGGCATAAGTGTTCTGGTGCACTCTCAGTAGAAATGTGTGTAAAAGGTGCTGTGGACAATGTATCATCCAAGCCAACCCAAGGTGATCATAAAACTCATATTAACTAAGATGCAATAACCAGCTAGCGCAGATTAACAACCAGCAGACTCCACTGAACTCCCTCCCAGAATTCAGTCAAATGGCTTAAGACTAAGACCCTGTGAGAGTTGCTCTTAAAGCAACAGAATCATGTTGTTTTAGCCATTGCTATTGCAGAGAGCACACAGTGAATGCACATGCCCGGTCCACTTCCTGGCACACTGGGGCTCTTTTGCCTGATCTTGTTAAATGTAGTATTAGTAGCACATGCAGATTGCTGATCATCTCGTGACTTCTCAGGATTTGCCAGCAGGATTCCAAGCTACTGTGGCCAAAGTATGCATATTTTCAGACCATCCTTTTTTAGAAATAGTGCTTAAGAGTGTTGTGTATAATCAAAGGCATAACTAGGGCAGAGCTGGAGGGGCATCATGCCCTGGGAGCCATGCCAAGGGAGATACAAAGCCACCAGTGCCTCCTCCTCCTCCAGGGAGAACCAGGAAGTAACCGCCTTGCACTGCTTGTGGTTCTCCCAGAGGAGAAGGCGCTTGCTGTGCCCACCCCATTCCTTCTCTTGTTGAGGCTCTCCTTTGAAAGGCTGCCTTCAGAAGAGAAGGAATGGGAGGAGTGAAACCACCAGCACCAGGGAGAACCCTGAACTGCCCCATGGGCCAGGCCATCTAGTTATGTCTCTCTGCATAATTGAAAATTCAGACTCATCCATAGTCTTTCTGTTTTTGAGATGGTGCAATGATAAAAAGGGCAGGAGGTGTGGGCTGATGGTTAAGCTGCAGCTACTGCCTGAAGCCAAGCAGGAAATCTTATGGTCTATTTTTGGAAGGGAGACAGAATGCCAGGTTGTGACAAGCTGCAGTATCTGTTGTGACAGAATGGAGTCACTATGGAACTGATTTGCCAGTGTGGGGATGTGTGAGAAGGCCACTCGGCAAAAGAACAGAGTACAACCTCGAGGACCTGTTCAGGCTTGGCTTACAATTGCCTGCTGAAGCTCAATGGTACGCAGCCAGAGGAAAGAACCACACTGTGAAGGCTATATCTGGGACTGAGGATTGCGTCAATCACAGAATATTATATATGTGTAAAAAACCCATTGAAAAATTGTGGTTTAGATTAGCCTGCCCACATAAGTCACCTTAGGCATTTGCTTCAGTATGGGAAAGTCAGGATTTAAATTATTCAAATAAATCATTAACAAAAACAATAAAGGAGTTCTCTGGGTATAACAGTAGTGATCATCTATATATATATAAAGAAGAGTGTGTGTGTGTGTGTGTGTGTGTGTATGTCTCGCATAGGCTCCTCAACGCCTGGAGCGATCGGCACGAAACTTGGCACGCATACACCTTGCGGCCTGGCGACAAACACTGCGGGGGTCGGGGCCCCCTAGCACCCCCGGGGTGGGGGTCCACGGGGGTCCACATGTGAAAACGGTCAAAAATGGCCAAAATTGGCGTCAAATTCACAGTTTCCAGTGGCACCGAGATGAGCGGTGATGCTCCCGATGCCGTTGGAGTCCGGGTTCAGCCCCCCCTCAACGTGGGGGGCAAGAAGGGGTGCAAAACAAAACTGCCATGCCCCGCTGTGATGCCTGGACCGATTGGCACCAAACTCGGCATGCGGAAGCATAGCGGCCTGGCCACAAACACTGCAGGGGTCGGGGCCCCCTAGCGCCCCCAGGGGTGGGGGTACACGGGGGTCCCCGCGTGAAAATGGTCGAAAATGACCAAAATTGGCATCAAATCCATAGTTTCCGGGGTCGCCGGGATGAGCGGCGACGCTCCCAATGCCATTCGAGTCTGCGTTCGCCCCCCCTTGGTGTGGGGTGCGAGAAGGGGTGCGAAACAAAACATCTGCCATGCCCTGCTGGAACGCCTGGACTGATCGACACGAAACCTGGCACGCATACACCTTGCGGCCTGGCGACAAACACTGCGGGGGTCAGACCCCCCTAGCGCCCCTGGGGGCAGGGGTACGCAGGGGTCCCCACATGAAGATGGCTGAAAACGGCCGAAATCGGCGTCGAGTCCATAGTTTCCGGGGTCACCGAGACAAGCGGCGACACTCCCGACGCCGGTGGAGTCCAGGTTCAGCCCCCCCTCAGTGTGGGGGGCAAGAAGGGGTGCAAAACACAGCGTCCGCCATGCCCTGCTGGAACGCCTGGAGTGATTGGCACCAAATTCGCCACGCGCGTGCCTTGCGGCCTGGTGACAAACACTGCGGGGGTCAGGCCCCCTAGCGCCCCAGGGGGTGGGGGTGCGCGGGCGCCCCCATGTGAGAACAGTCAAAAACGGACGAAATCGGCATTGGATCCATAGTTTCCGTGGTCACCGAGGTGAGCAGCGATGCTCCTGATGCAGTTGGAGTCCGGGTTCGGCCCCTGTCAGCATGGGGGGCGAGAAGGGGTGCAAAACTCAAATTCTGGAAGATCATTTTGTTACCCGGGCAACGCCGGGTAACAAAAAGCTAGTTAGATATAATTTCGGTCAGGGAAAGGATACCATCTTCCATGCCAAACTAGACATCACACACAGAAGCTTGCAACAGTTCTCCCTTATGGCCCCCTTTTAAACAGGAAGCAGGGACAAAGGAACTGAAAGAGCAGTCACCTCTTGGAAATGGCTTTTCCATTTAAAAACAACACGTTCATGGGTAGTTTGGCCTTTATTCCTTGCATCTGTTTCAGAGAAAGAACATCTAAAATGTTTCCAAACATAAAGATCAGTTTCTGCTCTGGTGTTAGCATGTTAATAACTCTAAGACTATAATTTAGCAATCCTCTCATCAAATTTACATACACTAAAAGATTTGCCTACAATGTAAAGCTACAATGTAAATACCTACAATGTAAAGCTTATCCATAACTGGACTAGCAAAAGCACTGGAATTCACAGAATCTGCCATGTTTACTAGCAGTTCTCCCACACTAGACTGTCACCGTGGCAAATATACACAGTTGTCCTTGCTTTTTATAGCCTTTTGGCCTTTACAAGACCCACATGCCAATGACAGGTTCATGATGCATTGAATAAATGCCACCTAAACCTCTGGCAAATTGAAACGAGATGAGGCAACAGTCACAGGCAAATAAATTAAACTGTAAAGATGCATCAGATGCTCTGTCTCATCCACCTACTTAGTTGTGACACAGTTCAGCATCTTCACTCCGCAACTTCTCAGCTGGGCTTGCTTCAGAAAGTATTATGTGCCAGGCGCTAGAAAGCAGATGGCAGGCTGCCAGTCAAGAACAGGAGCAGAGATTGATCACAGGATGCAGCAGCTTCATGGAGTCGACTGCTGGTGTCTCCAGGGGACGAACAGCTACAAATTTAATAGGAACCTCCCAGCTCACAAGCAAGCAAACACATGGCTTGCTCCATGGGAGCTCTCGCAAGCAGTGGGAATCCTGAGGGGACTCATTGAACAGTCTTCTCTCCGTGCTAACATGGTGGCTCTGAATATACACACCTGCTTGCCAACATGCATTAGTTGCAAACGCTTAATGGCCAAGTGTCCACATGATTCCGGATAAATATCCTTTGTTATAAACATTCTCTTTTTCCCAATTTGTGTGCTGTCTAACCTAACTCCATTTTGGCTTCTGCCTGGCATTCCTGGGAGCCAGGCAGGACTTTGCTCTGCAATGTTGAGGTCAAGCTGAAGTCTTAGGAGAGGTCGTGCTAATTAATGACCATTACAGGAAAGAAAGCCTGAAGCTGAGGGCATCTCCTTTCCTCTAAGGCAGCAGTTCCTAAACTTACCGTGGTCAGTGTCCTTTCATGGTGGCCTCTTTTTACCAGCTCTCCTGGGCACTGCCATATTGGATCACACAACATCTCATGTGATCCAAGAGGGCAGAACCTGGAAGAGCCAGGAAGAGTTCACTGGGGACATCACATGGCACCCCTGAGTTCGCACTGGCACCCTTAGGCACCATGGTGCAGTTTGGCTGGCCTAATTGTGCCGGCCAAGCTCCAGGTTAGGATTGTACTCTGATACTGTCTTCCCCATAGAGAGCCTCCTCCATTTTGGTGATGCTTTCTTGCCATGAAAGCCGCCACATTTTTGCTTGGCAATGTTGTCCTGGGTCAGGAAGTCTCTTGCTGAGCTGCCTTCTGAGCTGTCTTTCTGACTCAAAGGAGAACTTTTTTGAGCAAAGTCCTACATTTTTCTTCCCTGGAACCTGGAATCATGCAGCCCTGCCCTTTCTGCTTAGACAGATGTCGTACTAAAAACCTGACCAGCAAAACAGCATTGGTAATTTCTCCACCCTTTAATCAGCGGTGTTATGCTGCCGGAACGCTGGGCGGGACATCCGGGTGATCGACAGCCCGCCCGTTGCGTTCCGGAGCATTACGCCGTTTGCGTAACGTACGCAAGCAGCGTAATAGGTTACATAAACGGCGTAACGCTCTGGAACACAACAGGCGGGCTGTCGATCACCCAGATGTCCCGCCCAGTGTTCTGGCAGCATAACACCACTGCCTTTAATCCTTATAACTGTTCCTCTCCACCCCCTCCCAAAGCATTTCTTTCACTTGCAACCATTTAAAGCTCTGTAACTGATCTCTTAAACCAGTGGTATTCAAACTTTTTAGACCAGGACCCACTGTTTAGAATGACACTCGTGACGGATCACACCAGAAGTGATGTCATTAACCTGGAAATGATGTTGTGGCAGGAAGTGACATCATCAAGCAGGAAGTGCTGTCATTGTAATCTAATAAAATGACACTCCTGAAATGCAAATTGGCATTCTTGGACAGCAGCAATTGTACAACCATGAAACATCCCCGACAGAAAGCAAGATTAGGACAAAATATGATGTAAAAGCACTGAACTAAAAACAAAATTGGAAAAAAACCCTCACTTGAAAATTCAAACTGTTAACACTCACAAAAGGAACATACCAAGAGCCATCAAGTTTCCAAGATGGCTTCTCCCACCTTTCCGCAACCCACCTGACATCAGATCTCAACCCACCAAATGGGTCCCGACCCACAGTTTGAATAACACAAAGTAGCTGAAAGTAAATGTGTCTTTTACTTGTTATCTATATTTCTTTAATAAACTCAATCTTCTTTTGAAAAGCTCAGTTTTGTGGTTACCAGTAGCCTAATTTTGAAGCACCTTGAGGTTCTTTATAACACTCATCCATGTCAACAATCCCAAAACTGTCAGACACTGCTGAATTTGACCTCTCTCGTTAGAAGGACAGTATTGCTTATTCCTCCAATCTGATTGAATTTGAGTTAGAGTGTGCGCGCGCGTGTTCATATGTGCACATGACACATGTAAGAACATGAATGTGCATGTGAATGAGCAGCATTGGCAACACCTTCTCACAGCTGATCTCTGCAGCTAGCCTCTTGGGCAACCCTTTGCTTGAAATTATTCCTGGGAGTTTCACACAATGTGCCATGGGCCCAGAGTTTCCAGATCAAAAGGCTTCTGCTTGTCTTTGTTCACATAACTTCAACCTGCTTTCTGATTGTTACAGGTAGTAGGCTGCAGTCATCCTAGTCCCAAGTACCATATGTCTTGATGCTATCGCACGAGCACAAAGTTGCCACTGTAAGCTATAGGTGCAGGATACATACAGGCAATGTCCCCCAAGGTGGATGAATTGGCTGATCAAACCCATAGTTACACTGAACGATGGTAACTTAAGAGATCATGAAGAGATGACAAAAGGTGTGATGTGGGAAACACTCTGTATAGTCAACACAACTATTTGCCAAACTGTGGCAAAAATAAGGGAGCATACTAGTAAAGTGGCAGATGAAATCCAGTGCTGGTTTTACTAACCCTAAGGGAACACCCTCACCAACATCAGGACTCTGTGAATTTTCAGATGATACCTCATTGGTGCAGGTCAGTTTAGAGGTCTCAGAATCTTTCAGAGAGAAAGAGCACTTCAATTGCTTGTGTAAGGGATATGATTGCACATTGGAGATAATGCTGTCTGCATAATAATGCGTGCAAAATGGTGTGTTGACATAGTTCCTCTCGCCCCAATAAGTGAGCTCCAGCAGCCAGCCCAGTTTGGCTATGCATTTAAGGAGTCTGTGAACACAAAGCCTTTGCTTGAAATTATTCCTGGGAGTTTCACACAATGTGCCATGGGCCCAGAGTTTCCAGATCAAAAGGCTTCTGCTTGTCTTTGTTCACATAACTTCAACCTGGTTTCTGGGTGAAGTAATGTTCCTTTTTGAATGGAAATAAGAGAGTAGATTCCCCTGAGAAATGATCCCTAGTTGAACAGAACAGAAATGGAAGTACATCAGTGGGGAGAGCTGTTCCAGCAAGTGGGGTGAAGAAACAGCAGTTCTGGAGATCAGAGTTAAGATGAGCACCACTGCAGCCAGTTGTGACTCCAGAGCAATGCTTTAGAATGCCAATAAGGAACAGGTGCAGGTTAGGCTGGCATTTTCTGTATGGATAATGTTTGCTCTTGCATGAACATTGGAAACTGTTTTCCACTGAGTTAGATCCTGGGTCCATTTTCAGCCAGTGTGCCGTAGCACATTGGTGTGCTGCAAATAATCCACAGATGTGCCACGGGGGATTGGGGGAGGGTCATTTATTAGTAGGGCCATTGGGAGATGTGAGCCCCTACTGGCAGTGTAGTGTGCCTTGTAAATTGTAAAAAATCTGATATGTGCCTTGACAATTTTAGTGCCTTGTCAGTGTGCTAAGAGATGAAAAGGGATGAAAATCACTGATCTAACTCAGCGCAATCCTATACCCCCGTTGTGCCAGCCGAACGCTGTCACAAACGTGCCATCAAGCGCATCAGCGTCAGCGGTTTGGCACCGGACCGGCACAAGCAGCAGTGCCAATGCTTGGTTGCCACCGCAACCACCAGCAGTGCCGGCCTTGTGCCAGTCGAGCGTCAGCATTCCAGAGACGTGCCGGGCGCGTAACTGGGTAGCGCAGCGGGCGGAGACAGGGGTTGTGATGCAGGACATGTAGTGCCAAATCCTAAACCCCGACCCCAGCCTCGGCGGCCCTGATTCGGGCCACTCCTGCACACGTGCACCTGCAAAACAGCAGGCGCAGATCTGAGCAGCCCCATTGGGATGACTGGGACTTACGCAGGTGTAAGGGGAAAACCTCCCCTTGGCCTGCACTTTGCAGCTGCTGCCTCCTAATGGGCTTTAGGATACAGCCCTGTTCTGTCGGCTTACTTAGGATTGGGCTGTCACTATACCAGCAGACATCTGCAGGCTGGATCCAGCATCCGCCTGCGCCTTCCCCCGGGTAAATGGCATGGCACTCACCATTCTGTGGGGGAAGCTCTATGAAGACTCTCCTACAGCCCCCAAGAGTTACCACAGCCAGCCACTTCCAGGTTTCATTGTCTCAGCATGACTCGCACCTGGAGTTCCAGAGAGATGGCCTTGGTGACTCTTGGGGCTGTAGGAGAGTCTTGGCAGAGCTTCTCTGGTAGAACAGTAAGCACTGGTCATGTCAGGGAAGCTTTTCACTGCGGGAGCTGTCTTCACAGTGACTGCCTGTCGTCTCCATCGACCCTGGGGGGGGCAAGGTCCCCCTGGGACGCAGGGGGCTGTGGTGTGGGCCTGGTGCAGCACCCCTCAACACGAAAGGAATCTCTCGGCACCAGCTCTCCACCTACTTAGACGGTTTAATCTGGTCAAGGTTTTGGCGTTCATGACGCCGTTAACTTCACAGGGCCAAAGAGGCTTACAACAAGTTCCGACAAGGTGAACCGTTTTTTCCCTCCCTCCGGAAAGGGAATCCACTCCGCTTGCGGCTCCCGCATCTGGTGGTCAGGTAGGGATGGGCCAGACTGCCTTGGTCTCTGGGTCAGAAAGTGGAGGGGGCCTTCCCTGGTGACCCCCATGCGATGCTCCGCAGGACCCTTGTTTCCTCCCTCTGGCTTCCCACTGAGAAGAGCCCCCCCCCCGGAGACTTATCCTGCCCCGGTCCAGTATGGGCTGGATAGCCCATTAAGGTAAGGAGGTTGCGAACCTCCCTACACGTCCTGCTCCCCAGCCAGAGACTGAGAGACTGAGCCAAGCTGGGCCTCCTTTTAAGGCCCAGGCTCCTCCTCCTGGCTCCACCTCTTCCTTCCAGAGGATTCCCGGGACTCCCTTCGAGGTTTCCCCTTGCATTAAGGTAAGGCCAGGGCCTGGCTCCTGCACCTGCCCTGTCTGCCAGAGGCCAGGATATGCCCTGCTTCTCCCTTGATCTGAGGTCCTCCGATACTCTGATCCTGGCGGGGTCCTGTTGCCTTGTCCCCTTCTGGGATGAAAGCGTCCCCCAGGGTTACCCCAGGTACGCCCCCCTCAGCTACAGCCCTCCCAGTCCTGACCGGGGTGACACTGCCATACTCTATAGCGCCTAGGAGAGAGACATCCATCCAAATACAACCCAGGATTTCTCGGTGCCTGCTTTCATCTCAAGCTTTCCAAAACTGCACCAAAGAAAATAAGGACTTCTTTGAAACACCCCGTGTCTCTGCCTGCGGAGACATGACAAGCATTAAACAAGCCTATATCGAGGTGCGGTGGGAGGAGCTGGGATGGCTAGCTCAGGAGTGGGTGGGTCCCACCAGGATTGAGGGGCAATATAGAAAGCGCCCCATGCAAGTGATGAGGGGTTCTGGGAATGAGCGACCCCAGGGGGTGGCCAGAAGGAAGAAGAGGACCAGGGAAGAAGTTCTCTCATTCTTTGTAGGTTTCCTGCTTTTGATCTCTTTCAAGATTTTTGTTATCTTAATATTTTTATTCCTGCATGCCTCATATTCTTTTTCATATCCTTTATTGTTAGCTTACTTCTTTTGCCAGCGTTTGTGCTCCTCCCTCATTTGGTCAAGACTTTCATTTTCTGAAGGAAGCCTTCTGCCTTTATAGCTTCCTTTATAGCTAGCTACTGGCATCCTTGACATATACGGGCATCCTCCTGCATCTTGTGGTGTCATTCGCAGTTAGCAGCTTACAATCTAGTTGATCTTCCATTACTGTGATTTTAAACACCCTCCTCCCCGCAATGCATTCAGGAGAGATTTGCCCCCTTCACTTTGCCTTTCACCTTCCTACCAGTCCTTTCCTTTCTGAGAAGCTCCCTCTTTTGAAGTCAAATGTGTCTGCATTAGAAACTTTCCAGTTGCATATTTGTTGATTACATGTTGAACTGGATAGTATGATGGCAGGGCCAGGCCAGCTATGAAGCTGGTGGTGAAAGCAGAGGATCTGTGATGCCTCTGGAACAACATCCTGCAAGTTCTATGCCCAGGAATGATTTAGTTGTCGTGATTGGAATGACACTCCTTCTGTTCCTGTCTGGCCTCATCTCTGGCCCAACAAAGGGGTTGTTTGCAGGCTGCTGCTGGGTTGCCAGGAGATTCAAAGGCTGTTCAAACAATCCTGGAGCCTGTGACTGCACTTATTAGCAGCTGCTGATCTCCTGACCAGTGGGCCATGGGAGTCTCTGATGGGAGAAGACACGATGGGCTTTTCTCGGCATCCTGCCTCTGGAATGGATTCGGTGAGGTTGTCATGACATTCCAACTTTCCCCATGTGTTAAGCAGTGGCTTTCATGCATGGTGCTCATTGTTGGCGAGTGCTGTTGTTGTGGCTGGTAGATGGCTGTCAGTGTTGCTACGCAACCCTGGTTTCTGCTGCAATTACTCCACTTTCTGCTTTATGGCTGAGAGTGCATAGGATTGCAACTACTTTGCATTGACAGCGTGCCGATATAGCAGCTGCCTGCACAGCTGACTTTCGGATTAGCCCACTCAAATGTAACAGATCCTGTTCAAAACCTTACCGCAGCCTCACTGCGGCAAGCTTCTATTTCTCAGCCTCAGCCTCCTCATCTACAATACGAGGATAACATCAGCCTACTTTGCAGGATTGTTGTCAAGATTGTGAGCAAATGTGTAAGCAGCATATTGAGCATTAGAAAAAAGCTCTGTTTAAAATGCAAAATATTGTGTCACGGACTCATCATACATTAGTACAGTATTTGAGATCATTAGAGCCAGTACTGTAGGAAGAGAGACTGAACTCCACAGGACTAGAATCAAAGGAATGTCTGCCGCACAGTCCATGAAGGATGAAGCCAGCCGTGGGGGGTGGGGGTCTATGTAGCATTTGCTTTGTACCGTTTTTGCCCAATCCCAGGGGTCAGCTCAGTGGCTCAGAACAGAAAGACAGTTCACCACTTGCAACGTTCCGAAACGGAGCAGGTAGATCAAAGTCCAGTTCCAGTGTGGAGCAGCTTTCTTCCATTGCATTTCCTTCACACAAAATACTTTCTATGGGCAGATGACCCACGTTTCCCAAATTGTACAACAGAGGGCAGCCTCAGTTCAGAGAGGCAGGGAGGGTAGTAATACCTGTTTGGCTTGTTCCCCCATGGTCAGTTAACTGTGTGGACAAGGGGTTCTTCCTCCAAATGCTTCCTGGCCCCAGTACACCTACTGTTCCACTGTCATAAACTACAGCTTCTCAGTGGCTGCCTGAGCAGGTTGAGGAGCTCCCTCCTCAAAGAAGCCTGGTGGGCTCCTATACTACCTGCCGGTATGCGGGCAATAAACGAAAACATTTTTGCCACACCCATTCCCTGAGTTCTACTTACTGCCATTCTGTTTTGCTTGCTGCTTCTGTGTTGATTATCTGTGGTTGCCTGTTATTTTGCATTATGGCATTATAGTTTTTATCTAATGTTGTGAATCACCTTGGCTACTCTTTCAAAAGGGGCTGAAAAGACACCTAGAGCGCAATCCTAACCTGGAGCTAGGCCAGCAAAGTTTAGCTGGCACAAAGGACACTGTAAAGTATGTTTGGACCACTCTCCGAGTCAGAGAGGCCAGCACACAGATGTGCACCATCCTCCCTGACTTCAAGAGTGGTCCAAATGCGCTTTTCGGTGGCCCTTGTGCCAGCCAAACTTTGTTGGCTTAACTGTGCCAGCCTAACTCCATCTTAGGATCATGCCCCTAGAATCATTTATAAACAAACAAGCAAACTAGAGCACAATCCTATGCTTGTCTACTCAAAAGTAAGTGCCATTGTCTTTAAATTATCTTCAATCGTCCCACTGTCTTTTCTTATCCTAGAACCTGATTCTCTGGATGATCTCTGGAGCAGCAGCTTTTAAAGACCCACACACCCTTGCCCTGTACTGTATTCTCCTAGTGCAAGGCAAAGCCCATCATCTCCACTCTCTGGGGTGTGGTTGCTGCTTCAGAAAGCCTTCTAGCCTCACCAGGGAGTGACAGAAGCAGAGGAAAGTTTGCGTAGGATTGCAGTCTCAGGGAAGCTGGGCTAGGGTCTGCCAATGGGGAACATCAAAGGCTGACAACAGCTTCTCCATGAGATCAGCCCTTGCAACAAATATGAGTCATGAACAAGTTCTAGTAATCACTTGATCACTCTGTGGGGGTTGTTAACCATGAGCAATGAAGTTGTTAGGAGATGTGGGTATTGAAATCCCTGCAGGGAGGAAGACATCACTCCTCACTCCTACTGATGACTACCCATGGGGCTGGGTTTCCTTTCTACAGCGGAGAAAGTGAGGAGTGTAGACATCACGCTTGTGAAGAAGTTATTTCTCCCACCCACAGTGCAAGCCGATGATGACACACTCAGTTTTGCTGATAGGAGACAAACTTGGACTTCCTTATCCTAGAACCAGATTCTTTGGATGAGCTCTGGAGCAACTGCTTTCGAAGACACCCCCTTCACTGCTTCCTCCCAGTGCCACACAAAGCCCACCATTCCCACCCTCTGTGGTGAGGCAGCTACTTCAAAAAGCCTGCCAACCCCACCATGGGAATGACAGCAGCAGAGGCGCTACTACCTTATCTGCAGCATCAGGACTTTGCTGTCACTACCAGAGCAATTAGCATCTCATTTAAAGTCTTTAGCTGCCGTAATCTGCCTCTCATGCTGATTTAGTCAGAGGAAGGATAAGAAGGAGTTAGTAATGACCCCAGGGGGTAAGAAGGAACCAGGAACCTGAGGGCTCTCCATTCATAAGGACAACCAGAACACTGGAGGGAACTACTGCAAATACTAACAACAAAACTTTGCATTTGTATAGTGCTTTTGAGTGTTCACAGAGTGCTTCTCATATTTTCTTGTAATACTTTCAGTAATGCTGTACATAAGATAAGACTTTCTTATTATTCTCCCATATTGCAGGAGGGAGCAGCTTGACTACAGCCACCCATTGAGTTCATGACAGAGGTGAGGTTTGGACCAGACACTTCCTGATTTGTAGATGCTTCTCTTAGGCAGCTTTCTCAGCAATCCCAGCTTCCAGCTAGTGGCATATGAAGAGGGTGGCTGGGGCTGGGGTGGCCCCGGGTGCCCAGTTGCAGGAGGGTGAAGAAGAAACCAACTCAAGATGGCAGAGGGGATTACCCCACAATTTGACTGGCACTGGCTGCAGTCACCCACAAGAGAATTATTTTTATTGGTATTTATATATATATGAAGTTACAAAGTTATATATGCATATACAAATACAAATATACAAACTTACAAAGTCAGTATAAACACACACACATGCAAAGAAACACACACACACACACACACACACACACACAGTTGAATAAAAGAAAATGTTTGCTGTCTGCACTTCTCTGGTCATTATTACTTTTCGTTTCATGTCATGACTATTACCGAAAATAATGTCATAGAGGAACCAACAATTTATGGTCTCCAGGTGCCAAATGACCTTGGTATGCCACTGCTTTAGCTGTAGAGCCCTTAGTTAGAGGTAGACAGTATATGTGCTACTGGACCCAAAGAGAACTAAGACCCTTCAAGTTTTCTCCTTCCCATGGACAGGATCCATTTTCCCCTGCATAATGCCACAATCCCCAGTTCTGGTTGAGCAGATCCTACAACTGGAATACTTCTTGCATTCTGTGCAGTTAATTTCCTAGTGCCCTTTTATTTAAGGACACAACCTACAAACTCTCCATGGATCACGCAACAGAATTCCAGAGCATTCAGCATCATTATAATACATCTAATTGTCCTTCTGCACAGGAAGCAAAGTCCCCTGCAGGCTATGCAAGCATGGGGAAGGGGTGCAAGGGGACAGCAGGACTGTCACTGCAGCT